>PNEQ01070999.1:76860-111363 GCA_003012365.1 Medauroidea extradentata
ATATATATATATATATATATATATATATATATATATATATATATATATATATATATATATATATATATATATATAAATGAACCCTGACTGACTGACTGACATATCAAACTGCAGCCTAAACCACTGAACCTAGAATCGTAAAAGTTTTTGTGAGGGTGTTCCCCACATGTCGTAGGCGAGTACTAAGAAGGTTTTTCGAAATTTGACCTATGAGGGGGTGAAAAAGGGTAAAATGTATTTCCGAAGAAACGTTAATAGAGCTCGAACCCGATGGCTTGTCGTCGTGATTTTTACTCTAATAGGACACTTAAAAATGTATATCGGCCAATTTAAGGATTTTTCGAAATTCAATATTTAAGAGGGTGAAAAGACCTTAAATGTGTTTCCGGCTAACTATCGATGCCTATCGAATCCTTTGGTATAAAGTGTAGGTATTCACTGCAAAATATTTCTTACGTAAATGGCCAAAAAATAGTTTTAGTATTTTTTTAAATTCGACCCCCAAGCAGTAAAAAGGGGCAAAAAATGTTTTTTATAAATCGTGTATATCTTTGAAACACAATTGGTTATCGTCGAGATTTTTACTTAAATTGGTTACGTATACAAATATCTATGACAGGACTCCAAGACGTTTCTAATTTTTTTTAATTAAGAGGGTGAAAATACCTGAAATTGTGTTTTCGATTATCCTTCCATATCTCTCGAACCAATCGAGATATCGAAGTACTCTTGATTTAAATTGATGCTTTTGTAAATTTCTTGAGTACCATTCAATTATATTTTCCGTATTCGACCATAAAGAGGTTAAAAAAGGGGTAAAATGCGTTTTCGATTCACGATCGATATATATCGATCGCATTGATTTTATATAGTGACGTGATTTTTGTTTAAGATTGATGCTTACTCAAATACCTGAAAAGAAATTTCACGAATTTTCGAAATTCGCCATATAAGGAGGTGAAAAGAGGTGGAAAGTAATGAAATTGTAGTTTTTTTTCACGTTCATGATACACCAGTTAAGTATTCTAAAACGTGATTCAATGCTGTTTTTCGAAATATACCTTCTTAGGCGGTGAAAAGACCTTGAATGTGTTTTAGATAAATCCTCGATATCTATCGAACTCGCCGAGATATGCAGTTAATTTTTAATTCTGGATGATGATTACAGAAATTATCGCCAAACGGTTTTAAGATTTTTCGAAATTCGAACTCTCAGTACTGTGCAGTGGTCATAGGTGTTTTTAAATGAATAATCGCTTTCTATAAGCCCAGGACATGAATATTTTATTTTTTAAATTAAATTTAATTTTCATGAATTATCTCGACGTTCTTGTCTACATTCCGGGAATATCCGGGCTCAAATTCCGTTAAATGCTGCATACGAACGTTCAGTTCTGACATACAAAGATTACAAGGCGGGTCGAATTAGTGCAATTTACATGTAGCCGTTTAAAAGGGGTAAAATTGATTATGCAGTTCACTTTCCACTTAAGATCCTCGTCAATATCAGCTCGCACATATCATCTCACTAATCTCAAGGTTGGGGCATCAAATACGTTTTCGCGAAACCTTTTCCCACCAAAACTTTCTAATGGCATTAAAATTCATGTGAAAATTTTGAAAATATGTAATTGATGGCACCATCACCAACGGTTGTGCGCTGGGTAAATCAGACGTTTATCATTCTATGAACCATTTACCTTTAGGTATCTGTAACCACCCCACAACGTAAAATTTGCTGAAATTTAAATAATGACCAGGCGAAGTCGCTGTAAGTGGCAGGGACAAACTTTAGAGTGATTTTCGCGTGAACAGCTATAGCTACTTATCCTGCTGCAGATTTTGTTCAACTAGCCGCTTGGACAGTCTAACACTTGATGATTGAAGTAGTAATCCTGTGTACACAGAGGTTTCTCGGTTAAAGTAAATATTATCAGTTACTAATAATACTCGCGAGCAAAGCCGCAGGGGACTGCTAGTATACACACACACACACCAGGTAAAATTAAATGCAATAAGCAGAAAATTGTACTGATTTGTTCGTAGTAACTCGACACACATTTGAAAACTTAGACGTCTACATAAAAGTAGCTACTTTAAATAACTACTGCGCGTGATGCACACAGAAAATAATTGAGTGGAAGTAATGAAACTTTATACATAATATATAATAATGCTGGCTCTAGGTGTGAAAATAAGGGGTAAGTACTCGTGGAGAGAGCAAACATTGTAGTTGGAGGGATCCAACTAATATGAATAAGATTAACTGACTGTTTTGAGGATGGTAGGATGTATGTGGTTTGTGCTGATGAAACTCGGTACATGCCACACAAACTGTCAGCAACATCAGATACTCCAGGTATATAAAAACAACAAACTAAGCAAAACTACGATGACTGCAGGGTACGGGTCTCATTCCTCGCTCACTCTAAACATATCCAATCTAAACGTTCCTAAACGGACAGTGGTTATTATCACAATGAAATTTCCTGGAAAATGTTTCCAAACATCTCCCATCTAAACATTCCTTAACTTTCCGGTAATTTGCACAATTGTAGTGGACAATTCCTCCTATAACTTCATGGTGTCCGACGTAAATATTACCACTTTAACGATTAAATCGTAGGAACAACCAATCAGAAAATAAGAATAAAATGTCCATTAAAGTTAATTTATTTCCTGGAGGTAATAAACGCTTCTTTGATCTTCCAGTATAAGGGAAGGTCAAGGAGAGATCCTGAACCGTTTGAACCCGTGAACTTAAATACTTATAGCAGTGTAGGTGACATCAATCAACGTTTAACGTAGAGCAATAATAAGAAGCATCTGAACTACGTGATTTTTATCAGCACTTCACGTTCTTTACCTCAGGATGGTAAGAACTAAAATTTCAAAATATTTAAGTTACAAAGGAGTGACATTTTTCCCAAAGTATTTTAGTGTTATCCCGTCACAAAATTATCAACGACTGTTACAGCAGCAGTTTGGGAGATATGTAGCCTACGATCATTCCACTGAGCTTTACTTATGTTGTTGAAGATAACGTTATGTTCTGAAATGTCTCGAGGTGGTTTCATGGTCTTAGAAGTGTAGGGAATGTACTAATGTTCAGTGACGTATGCGAGATCACAGTTACGACACATAATTCACACTCCAGGGTCTGCTATAACAGCCGTGCACGCTGAGGCGAGTAGTCCGAACCGACGATATTTCGAGCCCATTTCCGCCATGTCTTTAAACTTCTAAGAGCTATTATATAAGTCACTTGATCTTCAGAATGAACGTACGACTAAAACTCAAAATTAGAATCAATTTTTTTTTTAACATTAGGAAGTTTTAATTACAGCCGACATAAAATTTAGTAGTTACCTTAACAAAACTTCCACAATCTTCCTTCAATGAAGTATATAAAAGTAATATATATATTTGGCCTTGCT
The DNA here is from genome assembly GCA_003012365.1 of Medauroidea extradentata. Classification (NCBI taxonomy): domain Eukaryota; kingdom Metazoa; phylum Arthropoda; class Insecta; order Phasmatodea; family Phasmatidae; genus Medauroidea; species Medauroidea extradentata. Next base: position 80,298 of record PNEQ01070999.1, read on the forward strand.
TATGTTCTCTTATTGGTGCGAATGGAGCTGACTGTCTTCAGTAGGGCTATGTTAACTGTTGGGGAAGCGAATGCCACTACACGGTTTCCGAAATTTCGAACGCAGAATTTTGTGAGTGCAGCATTCCATGATGAACCAGTAATGAAAATAATTCGAGCCATAATCACTTATACGATGTTGGTTCGTGGACAGTCGATGTTAAACTTCACAAATATATAGAGAGAGATGTTTCATAATCCTGCATTTTACATTTATAAATATTTTTGGGACAGGCTATATGACTAAATGTAGACACAAGAATGAAATGTTACGTCTGTTGTTGAGAATATGCTGTTATAGTTGGAAAATTATATTAATAGTGAAAAAAGCGTTTTGGAAAATAAGGTTTTATTTAAATGCTCTAAAAAGAAGAAAATAAAATTTCAATTAAGTAAAATTCGTCAATGTATTACATGACACAATTTACATTACATAAAATACAGTCGCGAGATTTACCTATTTTACAAAAAACATTTCTTCTTAGAATTATTTATGTCAAGATCAAGTTACATATTGTATTCTGGTTTATCTACACAGGTAAATCTCGCGATAAGCTTTTACATCATATGAATTGTGTAATGTAATACATTGATGGATTTGAATTAATTAATCATTTTTTTCTTTTTAGAGCATTTAATAAAAGCTTGTTTTAAAATGTTTATAGGCCTACTATTAGCATACTTGAAATTTTTTAGTTATTTATCCATGTTGTTCCCACTAGTACCGAAGAAATACTCGTCGACCCTCCTAGAGCTTCGTTTAAAAGAGTAAGAGCTAATATACAACAGGGTTCGCCCCGGTGCACTGAGCTGGTACGTTGACATGTTTGATATACCCTGAAGCCACTCAGTCCTCGGCACGGCCTCGCCTTGACTTGAGTGTTTGGAGGTATGCGCCACTTATTTCAGTTTGAAGTTTACTTGTGACTAACAAAACACAGTTTCGGGTTTGATTTTGGATTTTTTTCGCCACCGTTAGAATTTGCCCAGGGTGTAGGTCGATATTAGTTAAGACACGACCCAGCTAAGTCTTACCGTTTAGCCGAGCAGTAGCACACCATCTCCTCGAAGAGCTGAACGCGGACGTCATTTTATTCGTATTCTTCTAAGCAAACCTTTCACTTGATACCTATATCATGGAAGTGCATAAAATTACTAGTCCGCTATCTTGGGCGGTCCGCCATATTGGACTTAGAATGACGTCACTTACATAACAAAAGCAATGATGCCAGTCAACAAGGAAAAGTTTTACTCACTCCTGTAAATACAACAATTGTATTCTAATCCATTTCATTAGACGTACTTGTGCCGAAATGAAGGTGCTGGGGGAACAGGAGATCCCCGGGAAAACCCTCTGACCAGCAGCATCGTCCGACACGATTACCACTTGCGAGAGGATTTGTGTGCTTTATTTAAAACTTCCTGGCAGATATTCAAAAGCGTGTACTTGGATTATTGTTGCACCAGACATTGGTGTAAATAATAAACGTTTACTGTCGACCCCTTGAAAACAAGTGACAGGACTGTTCTGGGACAATAATTCTACACATTCCTTTCAGTGAGGTAAGCATTTTGTATTGCAAGTAAACTTCGGCTGTTGAAATATTCATTTGCGTGTTCACAGGCAAGATCAGCATAACGCTTAGTGCAGCATACGCCAAGCCGAACACCAGCTCCAGCGCTGACTTGGAAGCAGCTGATACCTACATGCAGTTTAATGTAAGTTACGTATAACACGAAAGAAAATATTTATATTAGCTTACTTATATTTAGTAATAACAGGTGGGTATACCTTACTGTTACACGCACGCACAATCATTCCGTACATTCAAAGGTTATTGATAAACATTATATTTACCTCTTATAGCACCAAATTAATAAACAAATGACTAAAAGCTCATTTTCTACAAGTAATGTGTTTCTGTAAATACAGCAACTAATCATCAAATAAAAAAAATCCTATGATATTTACAATTTCCAAGAATTCTGTCTACGGAAATAATTCTTCTCCATTTTCTTTGATATGCATCTGGTTTTAAGTGAAAAGTATTGAGAAATAACATCATGATAAATAACGGCTAGTTCTAAATTACATTGGTAAATATCGAGGTATTTACGTTGAGAGACTGTGGCTGAGTTGTATGCCTTATCTTGTGTGTCAGTATTATTAGGCGTGAATGAGGTCATTTAGGAACTAGCAAAAATTTAGAAATTGCCAGAATATTCTTCGCGTTTACAGAATAAAGAAATCTCAGCGCTATTCAATAAGAACTTAAATATATATTATGCTCAATCAACAAAACGCCGTAAGCGAAATGTACCACTAAACAAAATTGAATAATTTACGCAAGAAAAAGAAAGAAAGACACAAAAAAAGAAAACAAAGAAAAATATGTATGCGCTAGATTTAATTTTTATATTTTGGGGGAAATATCGCTAATCGTTAGAACGGTCAGCACATGTGTGGTTAAGTGTGTTGCAACAAATATAATAATATGTAAAACGAGAATTAAAATTATTGACCATTCACAAAATCCGTTTACAGCTACTGATCACTACAATAAGTCGTATAACAATATTTGCTGCAACACACATACGTACATGATATTCAATATTATTTTTAAGCGTTCGAATGACTTATTTCCGTGAATATCTCATTTCGTATGTATAAAGTGTGTGTGTGTGTGTATATATATATATATACACACACACATTGTGTGTGCTCATATTTAGTCGTAGTGTTCGAGTTAAGTAAGACATCCTAAAAATATTTTACTCATTATACTATATTTTATAATGTTTTACTCATAGCTCAATATATTATACTAGCAGTCCCCCGCGGCTTTGCTCGCGAGTATTATTCGTAACTGATAATATTTACTTTAACTGAAAAACCACTTTGTACACCAGATCGGTACTTCAGTCATCAAGTGTTACGATATCCAAGCGGCTAGTTGAACTAATTCTGCTGCAGGATAAATAGCTATAGCTGCCCACGCAAAAAGCAATCTGAAGTTTGTCCCAGCCACTAACAGCGACTTCGCCTGGGCATTATTTAAAGCTCTGCCAATTTTACGTTGTGGTGTAGTTACAGATACCTAAAGGTAAGTGGTTAATCGAATGAAACACGTATGTTTACCCTGAGCACAACCATTGGTGACGGCGCCCTCAATTACATATTTTCAAAATATTTACTTGAAGTGTAATGCCATTAGAAAGTTTTGGTGGAAAAGGTTTCGCGAAAACATATTTGGTGCTCTAACCTTGAGATAAGTGAGATGATATATGTGAGCTGATTTTGTCGAGGAACTTAAGAGGAAAATGAACTGCATAATCCATTCTACCCATTTTAAACGGCTACATGTAAATTGCACTAATTCGATCTGCCTTGTAGTTTTTATGTGTCAGAATTGAACGTTCGCATGCAGCATTTAAAGGAATTCGAGCCCAGAACTTCCCGGAATGTAGACCAGAACATCGAATTCATTCACGAAAATAAATTTCAACTAAAAAAATTAAATATTCATGTCCTTGGCTCATAGAGTTTGTACAACACCACGTCTCGATCGGTTACTGTAGAGTGAAACTCATGTATAAGTTACTTCTCGCTGCTCGTACTTGCTTTTCGGATCGTCTGCCTTGAAAGTTTACAAACTTCGTTTTGTTATTAACGATCAAGTTATCTTATAAAGTAAAAAAATAACTAACATAAAATTTTTAAAAACTTACGTCAGCATCATTCTGACGCGAACAACACCTCAGTATCTGTACTGGTTAGATAGCTCTCATGGGTTGATGGAAAACAAATTTAATGCTTTATCACCCTTTTGGGTTACGAATTTCAAAATATTTTAAATTCACATCTTAGACATTTGTATAAGTATCCAATTGAAGTGCAAATCACGACGGTAGCCCGTTCAGTCGAATCAAAATCGATTATTCAATAAAAAAACTCATATGACCACTGCACAGTACAGTGAGTTCGAAATTCGAAAAATCTTAATACCGTTTTGCGATCATTTCTTTAGTCATCATCCTGAAGAAAAAATTAACTGTATATCTCGACGGGTTCGATAGATATCGAGGATTTATCTAAAACACAATCAAGGTCTTTTCACCCCCTATGAGAGTGAATTTCGAAAAACCCTTCAATCACGTTTTAGACTACTATACTGGTGTCTATTGAACGTGAAAAACACGACAATGGCCCACTGGTTTCAAGATATATTGATGATTAATTGAAAACACTTTTCACCATGTTTCATCCCTTTTCACCTCCTTAGGGGACGAATTTCGAAAATTTCTGAAGTTACTTTGCAGGTATTTGAGTAAGCATCAATCTTAAACAATAAACACGTCGCTATATAAAAATCAATGGGCTCGATATATATCGATCGTTAATCGAAAACACACTTTACCCCCTTTTTTTTACCTCTTTAGGGTCGAATACGGAAAATATATTTTAATGGTACTTGGGATATTTACAAAACTATAAATTTAAAGCAAAGAGCACATCGATATCTCGATTGGTTCGATAGATATGGAGGGATAATAGTAATCACATTTCACGTATTTTCACCCCCTTAATTAAAGAATTTAGAAACGTCTTGAAGTCCTGTCATAGACATTTGTATACGTAACCAATTAAAGTAAAAATCACGACGATAGCCAATTGTGTTTAAAAGATATAGACGATTCATAAAAAAAAAACACATTTTGCCCCTTTTTACTGCTTGGGGGTCGAATTTCCAAAAATTCTAAAGCTACTTTTTGGGTATTTACGTAAGCAATATTTTGAAGTGAATAGCAACACTTTATACCGAAGTATTCAATATATATCAATAGTTAATCGGAAACACATTTAAGGTATTTTCACCACCTTAAATGATGAATTTCGAAAAATCCGTAAATTAGCGTATATGCGTTTTTATGAATGTCCTATTATAGTAAAAATAACGATGATACGCCGTCGGGTTCGAGCTGTATCGACGTTCCTTCGGAAATATATTTCACCGTTTTTCACCCCCTTAGAAGCCCAATTTCGAACAATCCCTTCTTAGTGCTCGCCTACGACCTGAGGGGAACCCACGTAAAAAATTTCACGATTCTAGGTTCAGTGGTTTAGGCTGCAGTTTGATATGTCAGTCAGTCAGTGTTTATTTTATATATAGAGATTATATTTTAAAATATTTTACTCATGGCTCATTATATTATATTTAAAAACAATATATCTGTCATCGAGTCATCGTACGAAAACAATGTTAAGGAAATTTTGCATTCCCAATATTTTATTCAGTTTTTTAAGTACTCCGTCCACCTCTGCACGCCACCAAGTCCCGTTAAAAATGGTTTATGTTGCAGATGATATGGTTTTATCACATACTAGCGACCCAGGTAGAACTAATTATCCAAAGCCAAGATTTGAAGTCTATACATTGACATGCCGCATTCTTCCAAGTCTCTGTTCTACTTAATTAATGAATTTATTATTTATTTGTAGGGAAAATATGTCACAAAATTGGCAAAAAGCAAAAAAAAAAAAAATATGTTGATATGATCGCTGCCAAACTTTACAGGATCACCCGCTGGGCTAATGTGAAGATTGCCTAAAAATCATCAAAATCGCTCCAGCTGTTTTGGAGTCCGTAGGGAACAAACATACACTAAATATTTTTATATATAGGATTATATTGTATTATATTATATTACATTATATTATATTATATTATATTATATTACATTATATTATATTATATTATATTAATTTATACTATATTATATTATATTATGTTATGTTATATTATATTATATTATATTATATTATATTATATTATAGTATATTATATTATATTATATTATATTATATTATATTATATTATATTATATTATATTATATTATATTATATTATATTATATTATATTATATTATATTATATTATATTATATTATATTATATTATATTATATTGTGTTATATTATGTTATATTGTATTATGTTATATTGTATTGTATTATATTATATTACGTACGTGAATTTCCCGTACAAGTTAGCGAATATTATCACATACTCGCCAGGAAAATAAACATTGTACATCAAATTCTGTTCGTTTTGTTTTTATAGCTGGGATGGTTCGCACACCCTATTTACAGCAAGGAGGGTGACTACCCTGCTGTAATGAAGGAGAAGATTGGCAAAAACAGCAAGGCTGAGGGGCTGTACAGATCCAGACTGCCAGAGTTTGATGAATACTGGGTTAAATACATCCAAGGTAATATATTCCTTTTATTGTGCTGTCAGATATTTTGATAATACACTCGTTAATCAAACCAATGAATTAAGGTATAAACGATTCAACATTTAAAGACTCGTAGGTAATATTTATGTCTAAAGTACGTTATTCACGTATTTTACAAAAAAAATATTTTTTTGTGACAGAAGCATATACTGGCAAATTTCAAAACACGGCCGACATCAATGCAGATGAACCTGGAAACATTTTTTTTTTCAAAATATGTAATTAATTATATTTTGGAAATTGTCTCAAACATTGCGTGCTCAGGATTTTTTAGAAGTTATTGAAGGTTACTGACAAGGTTGCTAGAGTTCAGTACGGCTGCTGTGCAACGGAGTGAGATAGAATGAGAAAAGTCTTAAGAAAACCACGCCATAAGTCTTTTCTCTAGGAAGGTTCTGCGTGACGCGTTCTACTAATAAAAATAATTTGGTCCACTTAAGATAAATCCTATACGTGTAGCCAAATATTATTCTCCATGCATTGTCATCTACATACATATAGCCTACAATTATAAGCACACATGAAGAGCACAACCAAACAGTTATTATCTCGTTTGATTGTCCTCAGTGTTGTGCATCTTCCAACAGGTACCGCAGACTTCTTCGCCTTGAACTACTACTCCACGTGGATGGTCGGTCACGTGGGCTCATCGCTTGAGAGGGCGAACCGGTGGAGTGACATGAACGTGGCCTCGTGGCAGGACCCTAGCTGGCCTAAGTCCGCGGCTTATTGGCTGGTGGTGAGGACATTGACTTAGCCCCGTTTACATCATATACTGTGATCTTACAACAGACATTAGTTACAGAAAGTCATTGCACCGGCAGTTATCTATTTCAATGGTTAATGGTCTGCCTTCTTAGTTTGTTGCCACGTGGGCACGGAGTTTAAATAGGAAATTACTGTTACAATAACTTACTCCTCAACAGATAAAATTTAAAGATAACTTTTGGAGCAAACCTTATTTCACGTTATATTTTCACAAGACTACAGCAATTTGAGGAGTCATTTATATTGTTACTTGAAATTTGAAGATTTATTATCAAATTTATACCTATAAATTTTTTAACATATAGCTATATTTCTTAAAACATTTTACGCATAAATTTTTTGTATGTAGTAGCTATCATTACGACTTATTCATTTGGCAGCAGCCTAGACATCTCAGACCTATACACACAATGGCCAACGTCAAATATCCATTCCTTTACGTAACACCACGACTTGTTTCCTTAATTATCACTGGCTTGCAGTCGTCAAAGATGTGTTGAAACAAGTGTCCTCTAATAACAGAAGGAGTAATAAAGTATATATTATTGTCATTCAACGTGACCTAGAATCAATACGCGAAATGATCGTGCCTCTACTTATCACTTAAGAAGTAAATTTACTATCAATTATTCACAATTTTAATTCCTTGGCCATAACTAGGGACATGCAAAATTCGCGTTATTATTTGGCGACACGCTAGAATTGACTGTCCTGTACATATAAGCGTACAACCTGTGGTTACACTGGCCACGAGCCTGTATATGACGTCATTTACGTGTGTGATAGCTTTATGGCAGGTTGGTCACTCTACTGAGAACTTTTAATTATTGGCCAGAAGCATTATCCGCGCAAGGCCACGATATTGTCGTCCAACGGGAGACGTTGAACAAGCCTACAGGCGTTTGGATTCTAGTCTGTACGCCGAAAATAACGCGAATTTTGCACGTCTCTAGCCATAACCTATTTAATAAATGTTTGAGATCTAAGTAACTGGGGAAGGTTTGGTTTGGCTGGTATAATGTTACTTTTTGACACATTCGTTCCTATTTAAAACATTAACCTTGATAGCAGGATTTACCGCAAAAGAAATGGCGGTGCGAGGTAGAAGGACCACTCGGCCAGAACTTAACTATGTAGAGGACCTTTGATTTTTAATATAATGTTTTAAAATATTATTAAGTGAGCTCAATATCTTAATACAAAATGTTCATTTTAACAATATTGAAAATAATCTTAATACGTACTACTTGACACCTCCTGAAATCATTTAATATTCCTAGCATTTTATTGTGTACATGTATGTGAGAACGTGAATCAAAATTACAAATTGGTTCATGCCGAACCGGTCCAGTTTATCTTCACATGTAAAGACATCTTCAATAGAAATTCAATTTCTCAACTAGTACTGCAAACGACGATTTTTGGTGCAAGTTGCGTTAAAAAGCAGGAAAAGTTATTTAGCCATTCAAACATAATCTGCCAGTAAACTGGCAAAAAAACACGTTTCGAAATGTTTATTGGTAATATCCAGTAATCTGTTCGGTACGTCGCTTAAATTACTGTACCTACCTTCGAATTTTATCTGGTAATAGCTAAATACGTCCAAAATTTTAATAAATAGTACAGTTTATATTTTGAATTTATACCATATTTATTTAATTTTTCAAGTGATGTTTTTGTGGTCTACATTCTGGCATCAAAAGTCTTGATAAAACATAATCTAAAAGCTTGAAACACTTTTCAACGCACGGCTGAAATGACGTGGCAAAATTATTTTAGTGACCATTTAAAAAATGTTTGGACCTTAAGTGTGATGTCTATTCAATAAGTCCTGAGAATCTTACTGCTCATTTTCAAGTCCGCAATTTAAATGTTTTTCCACTTGTTAGTTATATGTTTTATTAAATAAATAATAGTGTGCCATCTGCCTACTGTTTGTTAAACGTATAGAATATTTTATAAATACCGGTAATCAAAACATGAAACTTAAGAAAATCTAACAAAAATAAATACTTCAGGTGATTAAATCCTCTCGGTAAACTATGTCTTTAAATTTATTTACTACGAATGCACTAGTCATTTACTATTCAGACAAGCCTCTCAGCATAATTAAACGAGTTAGGACTGTTTCGTGAAAAATGATGTCGTTTGTAGTTGTGCGGAAATGCATTACACTATGCTTTTTTGTGCAGTACACTCCGTTCGGCATTAGGAAACTTCTTGACTGGGTATCCAAAAGCTACGACAACGTACCCATACTGATCACAGAGAATGGATGGGCAGACACAGGAGAACTCAACGATACTATGAGGGCGAGGTACTACGTGGTGAGTATATTGTATATGTTCGTCCCTTATATTCGCAGCCCTGAAAATCGTACATTTTTAGCAACTGTTGATTTAAAGATTCCAAGTCATTTGCCTAATTCTCGTAAATACCTTATTTTATAATGCAATAAACTAATTTAAAACGAAAATTTTATTACTACTACTCAGCTTATTAAAAATGAAATATTACTGACAAAAATTTTTCTAATATTTACTAACAGAAAAATGCCATATTTTGTTAAATTTGCTTAGTTAGGGTTTTTACAGAATATGTTAGACTTAAACTTAGTTTTCAGTTTCAACAGCAATATTTGAAATAAACGTACGTATAATTAATAGTAACATTAATATTAGTATTATTATTGTTATACTGCAAGATCTAGTTGTACAAGCAATCGTACAATATATCTCTACCACTGACAAAATGTAAACAAAGGATTAATAACCATTTCTTGTATGTTAAGGTTTTCATTTTTTTTTTTTTTTAAGGTGGGAAAGTTTTTCAAGCTTTGCTTGTTGAATGGCATTAACAAACACGATTGCAGTACTCTGCTTCGCATAACTTCACTCATTAAAATTTGACAGTTCTGTGCTCCTGCTTTTTAAGTGTTCTAGTTTCCGTCGACATTATTGTTCTAAAATAACCTCGAATGTCTATTCCTCTGAATGTACTGTAAATTTCGTCTTGCACTGTGACATACATTACATAATATTAAGAATAACAGCTGATAAGAATAGCTGTTAAATTTTACTGAACTTATGCAAAACGTAGCAGTTAGTTTTAATACATGTCTAAATCATCATTATTATTAGTATTGGTATTATTATTATTACTTTGGATAGTCAAACAGTCAAGTAGCCAGTTGCAGTTCACGGTTTAAAAAAATATTATTGATTTTGTTGCCTTCTCTGAACTGGTTAAGGACTGTTCTACTGGCATGTTATATTATATTATATTCTTGAATAATAATTAATATATTGCGTGTATGTTGTTACATACCATTTGACCAATGAATAAATTGTAATCCAACAATGTCCTGAGTAACAATATTTTGTATTTATTTTATTTATATATTTTTTAATAATTTACGAAAATTATAACGTTTCAAGCCAACAGTCTTACCAGAACACAGCAGGTTGGCAAAACATCAAATATAAAAACAAAGCTACACAAAATAGGAGATTACATGACTTCATTCCCAAAAGAATAATTAACCTATTGAAATTTAACAGTAATAAATTTGCAATATAAGTAAAACGTTTTGACATATTATCATATTGAAGCAGCATATAAATCTATATAAAAACTCTCCATATACATCTAACAAGCCGGCCTCCGTAGCGTCTTCGGTAGCATGCGGGCCTACGGTGCGAGATGTCCTTGGTTCGAATACCGATACGGGCATAGGTGTTTTTGTCGTTTTCTTAGCTTTAGTTAGTTTGTAAGCCGTCCCTCGCTAAGCCTGGAAAGTGCGTAAAACCGGTTAACGTTAATAAACCCTCCAAATTAAAAATTAAAAATGTAACATCTAACAATGATTTGAGACAAAATAAGTTTTATTAGATGGATCAAAGGATATACAGATATTGTTGGCATGATTAATACAGCGTTCAAATAATCTTCCATATTTACCAGGAGAACAGAAAATATCAGCGCTTCTACTTCTATTATTTGGAAAATTCGGGGATATTGAATAATTAACAATAATAATAATAACAATTATTATTATGGATTTATAAATGTTTGTATGGTAAAACGTATTGTTTGGATTCATTATGTGATGAAGATTTACTTTACTAAGGCGAATGCTACGCCTGATATTAATTTGAATAAAGCAGCTGGAAGTGTCTCCTCTTAGATAGCCTCTATCTATCGAGCTATTATTTAAGTTAATCTCTCTTATCAGAATGAAAGGGGTCTACGGACAATAAGTGTCCAATTTTCGGAAATTCTTTTAGTGTCTAATTGGGTCATAATATGTTATTTTAATTGAAACGTGGTAAAATTCGTAACGGTAACCGCTAGGAGGTAGCATGAGATGTGTAACATTTTTTGTTTTCCATGTAAGCGATGGCACTGTTTTTTAATGTTAAAAGTATGGCGCTAAGTCAAACTAATGCTCCAATGCTTCATTTTTACGAAATAGGTTCTTCTTTTTAGTGATAGAACCGTCTGAAAACAGGTCGTTTTTAGACATACTGAGTGGGCCAAAAAGACATATTAAAAAGAAACGTACTGTAATTTTAAAAACATATGAGTTTACTTTGAAGTATGTTAGTTCGTAATAAATACACATGTTGGGAATAAGTCTAGAAGTTTAGCGTAAAGCACAAGACGCGTGCAAAACTACACCACAGATAATGTGCCAAATTAAGTCCTTTTTTAACGTACCTACCTGGTGTGTTTCAGAACAACTTGGCGTACATTCTGGACGCAGTGTATCTGGACAACGTAAAAGTTTTGGGCCACACAGCTTGGAGCATCATCGACAACTTCGAGTGGGCCACAGGTTACACGTAAGTCGCTTCAGTCTTCCATTTTCTGCCTCGTTGTCTTGGCTTACTGGGTGGAGCCGCGCCTGTTTGGTTTCAGGTTATCATACATTGCAGTTGATATATTCTACGTCATTTTCAGACTCTGAGATGCAAGTGGCGAAGCGTCATCGTGTTCCACTATTAGCAGGTCAGACCTAATGTAGTACTCGACCACGACTTCTAGTCCCGCGGGAGAAAAGTGAACTACCGCTCCGCTGTGTTACCCTTCATGACTAGAGACCATTGTTTTTCGCGAAAATAATTTTGCCCCACTTTGTTTCAGTGTCTTACGTGCACATCTGCAATTCTGCTTCAAGGTTATTGGCATTGTGTATATGTGAAGAGCCGTAAATCATTTGACTGAGCCAATTACAGTAATGTTCCTGCAACAATACGCGTCTGTAATATGCCGGTAGAATCCCAAGGCTCGTGACAGTTAAAATATATAGTCACTGACCACAAAGCAGAACTAAAGATGTGCACGTAAGGCACGGAAATAAAGTGGGGCAAAATTATTTTCGCAAAAAACAAGGGTCTCTATTAATTACCGCGCACAACTGGTGTGGCGCACCACAGTACTGGCCATAATACTGTGGCAACAGGAACGGATCCAGGCTTTCCTTCGCCCGGGGCATGAATTATAAATTGCTCTACCCCCTCCATTCCTTCCTCTTTTTTTCGTCAGTCCAATCTACCGAACAGTAATAAATGTATCTTGCATACGTTGTTTTGCGCTCTCGTAAATAACAGTATAAAATTGTAGTAGAAATACGTAAAACCTGTACTCACCAGCTACTACTTGCAGTGTTTTAAGCGTGCATTCTAATTATTAATACTGTAATTATAACATTATGTAGTGTTCAAGGTTAATAAAAATACAAAAATACAAATCTAATAAAAGCCTAAATATTGGTAGATGTTATATCTTTTTACACAGAGTTACATTTCATTCCCAAGTAAAAATTTTCGACACCACCAGCGTCCCCTCTAACCCAGCGCTCGGGACAGTCGGCCCTCAGTTCCCCTCCCCTCTAGATCCACCTGGCACAGACAGCCTGTGCATAGTTGTGAACTGAACATGTTCAGATATTACTTCATATGATTTGTTTAATACAGCCTGAGTTACTGGGAAAGTCGCGAATGAAGTGTGCGTTATCTTTGTGTACAGAATACGAATACCTAATGTACGCCTAACTAATATACATGTATATGTCGGAAAGTTAAAAGACTGTGTTTGTGGGAAGGAAAGTCAGCGCGGTAAATAGAGACAGTGATTTTTGGTGAAAAATAATTCTGCAAAAAACTTGTTTCAATGTCTTACGTGCACACCTGCAACTCTGGTTCGCGGTTATTGGTAGAATATAATAGGGCAGATGGGTGGCTCATTTGACTGTACCAACCAGAACAATGTTACCGCGACACCACACGTCCGTGATTTGCGAGTAGGACCCCGAGACGCCGAAACTTAAAAACTTCCAGTCACTGACCAACAGATGTTCACGTAAGGCATGGAATCAAGTTGTTCCAGAATTATTTATACTAAATATTACTGGCTCTAGCGATAAGGAAAAACGATACTTAGCTTACCAGTATTCAAGCCCCGTTCTCATGCCTGACCTGCTCATCTAAAAGTCGTTTCATTATCAATGTTTAACTGTTTTTCTTTGTTTTCGCCGCTGCATCTCCACTGACCGTTTGCCATGAACTCATGTCAGGTGCAGTACATTTCCCCTCCCTGTGACGTGTCTACCTGCTACCAGCGCCGCGCTTCTTCCCCTCACAGGAGGACTAGTTGTCGTGGTCGAGTATTGTGTGCGTACCGATATTGAGGTCTACTAATTCGTCTCTTGCACGCTACAGGTTTCAGAGTTTCCTTTCCCCTCCCAGTATTATGGCTCCACACGCAAATTAAATTAGAAACGTGAATATTCATAGCTAGCCAGCTACACAATTTCGAGTTATTATACCTGACAGCTGACTTGGACTCCAAATACTGTGTACCCAAATGACTTCTGTTGTTGCCGGCAGTGTTAGATGCGTAAAAATACTTTTCAACCAATGCAATTAAGTCAACAGTAAAATAAACACTATAACTATAGACGCGTAAATTTCGCGTGTTCAACGACCAGCCGGCTAGACTCCACAGTTCTGTGTAATATCTGTCCTCAGCTACTAGTTCATTGGCTGCTGCTCCAGAGAGTGGTTTCGCGATATTCAGCAAGTGTTCTCATGCAGGTTTTGAATTCGTTCAGAGCCCTCACGGACAATTTTAACAAACAGTGACCCAACAGAGAAAGAAACTTCCACGGGCATGACTTCAAAATTTAGCGCGTCGTCAAATGAATCCGTGGAATATCCGGGTCTCTAGCGTAACGATGCCACTCAAATGTACGAAGAACCTGAGCCAATGGCATGACGAAGTGTGTTCGGGTGAATATGTGCCAAAGAATTTGAGCCTGTCACCAAATAAAAACTCGAAATTTGCAAGTCACTAGCCATACGTACGCACCGTATGCCCTGGAAGAATCCACGCTTCGCCACTGAATAATGCCATCTGCAACGTTCATGAAAACGTCAGTTCCTTCAAACAAATATATTCTACTCCAGCCAAGGAAACTAAGACAGTCATGAACAATTAGTTCTTCAGTAGCCACCGTCGTGGGCGGTTCGGATTTTTTGATCCTGTGTTGGCACACGTTGTGTGTTTGTGCTGTTCTTGAATCTTCTAAAATGTTCGTGTTGTCTTGATTATTAAGGTTTTTTTTTAATTGAGGTGCTTTAGATTCTTGAATATTGTTGTTGGCCGTGGGCGTATTAAGCGGGATTGATCCCTGTCAGATCGATTTTTCGATTTTTTTATAAATCAGGGAATAGACACATTGTTTTACTTTTTTCACGCTGACAAAGCATAGTTTATTGTTTCATTCACTTTTTGGAATCCATATGGCATTGTTTCTGTTAATGTTGCTGTCTCTGTAGTCGCTCCCGTAAATAAAGCAATTTTTCCTTTTCAGCTGTTTACCGTTGCAAAATAATTAATATATTATGGTTCCAGCAATTACAGAAAATCGATTAAGTTTGTATCTATGCCTTGTCGTGACAAAAAATTTGATACATCGACTGGAACAGGAGTTATCAAGAAGAAACAGATAAATCCAAGGTGGTAGGGATCAATACCCCTTAAGTTGTTGATAATTAAATTCTTACAAATAAAAGTTGTGAACAACGGCTGTGAAATCCTACAAACTTCTAGTTCCTCCTTCAGTTGCTTTTGTGTCTCGCTGCCATATGTAAACTACATGAACATATCGGTTACGTTTGTGCATTTTGTTGTATATTTACTTCTGCATGTTAGTGTTAAATGTATTTATTATTTTTTGTCTTAATCACGAATGGACTTTAAACCTGTGCTGACGTGGTCATGCGTAAAAGAAGGCATAAATCGCGCATTTGCCAAACACCAAGTAAGTTAATAATAATTTGACTGCTATGGTATAATGCAGACAAAGTTACTGTTTCGGATACATCCATCGTGAGTGATGGAGAAGGAATTCTCCGATTCATGCGTCCTCGTTTTGGTTCATTGTTGTTTTCTTCATGATCCACGTTTGTCCGAGGGGCTGGTTCCGTCTCTTGTGAATACTGTAGACAAGACGCCAACATACTCATGCATAGGTGATTGTTATCGACCGAGAATTTCTGCGGAAGGACTCTTACAACACTTTTTTAAACGCTTCGCGTGTACATCTACTTCGTGATTATTGGTAGTATGTCTTTGTGTAGAATCGTCGCTTATTTGACTGTGCACGTCAGAATAAATTTACCGAGACTCCTCCGTCGATGCGATTTACGAGCAAAAATCTTTCCAACTAAATTTGGGCGGAAATTTGAAATAAAAGTTTAAAAATCCAAAATTGTTTTATTTACAAACAAATGTTGTATTGTGGATTTATAGGAGATCTTGCAGCCTACAACGTCGTTATTCACTGTGATTTTTTTTTCAGTTTGGTGCTTATGTCAATTGGTTTTAGTGTCGATCGTACATAGAACAATAACATGCAAATTTTGACATTTACGAGTCACTACGTAAAAACTATTAGATATAAAAAAAATTACATCAGATAATTAATGTCTAAAATATGAAAAGGAAAAAAAAAAAATATATATATATACAAAAATAAAAATATGACGATGAAAATTGCTGCAGACCGTACCCTTAATGAGCTTTCCCTTTACAGGAATAGTCACAATCTACTATAAAGTTATCCATTCTGCTCATCAAAGTCTGTCATGTCCGGAAACCCATTAAACAAACCCGCCACTTCTACTGGTATGTCATAACATGTTGAAGAAGAGAGGAATGCCTACATATTCCCAACTGTCAAAAGGAACTGGTTTTCCAGAACATAAAAGTACTGCATTACATGTATTACTTCTCATTTTGTTTCTTTGAAACCGTATTCATAGTTTGAACTCGTTTACGGACTCTAGGTGCTTTGGCAAAGCAAATGAACGAAGATCTAGGCAGTGTAAAGATATATTGTAAATTGCATGCTTCAGAAAACATAACAGAAACATTGTCAATGAACAATAATTGAAAGAAAAATATATAAAGGCAATTGTTATTCGATATTAAAATGATACGTAATGTAATGAACAGTTAAGACTTAGTAGGGCAACACAATGGCAAACACTTTATATGATTGAAATTAGAACAAAAACATTTATGCATTGGAAGTCATAGAAAACTCACTTTAAAAACACATTAAATTAACATATTTCTTATGAATCATACAGCAAGAAAATCAATTTTGGCATAACCAATAAACATATGAAAATTTAACTGGATTGCAATAAGTCCAGGTAACATTCGCCTGTTCTTTACATTCAAAGGTCTTGTTGTCTGTCAAAGCAGTATAATCACAGTCAACAATGTTGTTCTTATTATTCCCCAGCTTTCGATTCAATGAAAAATTTATTTTCTTCTGCAAACAATTGTTTAGCATCGGGTATGTGATTCTTGGTCATGTCTTTATTCATAAACCAATGTAATATTATTTGGGACGAGAACTGAAAAATCACACTTTGCGCTATCTAATTTGTTTCCTACAGAAACCCGTGTTCATCATATTAATAATGTCATGTTTCCTCGCTATATGGTATAACAACATTATTGTATTAAAAATTAAGTTTGATACTTTACTGTCGCAACCTCTTCTCATCGTAATATCAATCGTCACAGATCGTCAGTAACATACAGGACTAAGAACACGATGGTTTTTCGACCAGGTCTGTCCTTACGTTTGGTCAGAAAACTGTAAATATAGTTACAAGTGTGAAATGATTTTTGTCCTACACGTACAACTTCAAAAACTAGCAGCAGCAATTACATTTAATATACTGCATCGAAAATGTATAACATTTTTAATTTGTGGTAATTTTAAGACTTTTGTAATAAGTCTGTATATTTTAATTATCTTGATTTAAATCAGTAAATTCCAGTTTCTTATCGTGTATTAATTCTATGGCTACAACGGCTTCCCAAAGCCGTTAAAATCCTCTATTTCTTCTTAAACAGTATAATTGTATAATAAAAGTGTCTCATTATCACCAAATGTGCTATAACATACTATATATATATATATATATATATATATATATATATATATATATATATATATATATATATATATATATATATATATATATATATATATATATATATATATACATATAAATTATAATTTATGTAAGCCTAGTTACAAGATATTTTTTTACTCTGCCGTAGAGGTACACACTCATCTCCTTACGTGCATTAGAATCAAAGGAAAGCTGTACTGTAGTACATCAATGAAACTTAGTGTTTGGGTTCCTAATTAGTTTTCTTATTTTTCAGACAAAGATTTGGGCTTCATCACGTCGACTTCAATGATCCTGAGAGACCTAGAACACCGAAGTTGTCTGCGAAAGTGTACACTACATTGATCAAAAACAGGAAACTTCCTGAAGAATACGTGGATAAAGAAACGCAGTAGTTTCTTTTTATACAAGCAGCATTTACCTGCAATGTAGACGCAAACATGTAAAGTACATCTAAGTTGTTCTAATAAACGCTTATTGTTCAGTCGATTTTTATCTTGTAATTCTGAAAAACCCTTTGATAATCGTATTTTACGTATAACTATTACATCAAATTTACCATAATTTACTGAACAAATTTTTGCACTAGCTGATCACAGAATGTCCGATGTCATAGCATTTATGTTTGTAGCCAAACACACAGCCAGATTCCATTATATCCAATAGAAAACTAGAAGAACATGCGAGCAATATAGGTATGGCAGTCGTCTCTATCGGATATCTGAAAACCGATTTGTTGGAAATACTGCCATACATATAGCTCAATATTTATTAATATAAACTAACTGAAAACAATTGCGGCCATTTAAATTTCACTACACATAAGAATATTTTATAAAAAATGTTTTATATGCGATGCTGAATTAAATATTGGTAAAATCTGTTCACACAGATTACACTTCACGAGGATACTATGTCTTAATTTAAATTCTGGATAGTACAATGCTTAAATATTAAATTTGTGTTCTATCAGGCCTGTAGTTCTTGAAATTCATGTATTAAAATTTATGTATTCGCGTTATGAAGTCACATAAATTGCGATGTATATATTACTAAAATCAATGCGCGCTAACAACATTAAATTGAAGTTCTTGTTCTAAAAACTAAATAAGTTCTAAGTCTGAAGAAACTTCGGAACATAGTCGTGAGATTTTTTCATGAGATCCAAAAGTTCAAACGGTATGAACAAAATACATAAAACTGAAGTCTTATCAGATTAAATTCTGATAAATTGTAAATTTGTACATCTCATGTGATAAAAAATTTTTTAATTGTCGCCACCGTGAAAAATATGAACGCGGCATGAACAATATACACGTATATTACATCATATTAGTAACTGTTAAATTTGTTCCAAATTTGATGACATTTTGAAAAATCCTATCATCCGATATCTCGCGTGTTAACAAAATTTTTAAAATGGTCGCCATTTTGAAAATATGAACAAGCAGTGAACAAAATGCATAAAAATCATGTCGCCTCACTGAAAAAAATTTCTGCAGATATGTCAAATCACGCTAAACATATGAAAATGCCACCGTTTTGAAAATTTAAGCACGGAACAAACAAAATACGTATAGGTCAAGTCATCTTATTAAGGGCTATTGGTGTACGAATTTTGAATAAATTCTAAAATTGAGGTGTGATATGAAAGAAGAAATCCTTTAAAAGGCCACAATTTAAAAATATGCTTGGAATAAACGAAAAACATAGAAATCGGGTTACTGGGTACTTGTGAGTACCAAGTTCGATTAAATTCGATCTACATGTTCATACATTTCTGAAGACACACACACATACACACTTAGATACACGAATACATAGAGAAACAGACAGGTGATCTCGTAAGCCTATTTTTTCCTTTGGATAGTAGGCTAAAAACACACAAAGCTGAGATATGGCTAGCTAAACTATTAGAAAACAACACACAAACCAAATTCTGAATTATTTTACAAAATTCTTTTTTCTTTTAACTCATTTACTACTACTGAAAAATTACGAATTTATTTAAAAATCTGTCTTACTTTGACAATGTTACTTTCACTACAAATATATGACTGATAGGTCGATACTCTAAGATTCTTCTTCAAATATAGTCATAAAAATACGAATGTCGGTCGAAATCAAACATAACAGAACATGTAACACTTAAGAAAGTAATTCTCATGTTGTAATTCTCAGATTGTAATTTTTTTTAATTGACTTACAAACTGTACATCTGAGATAAAGTCATAAAATGTAACTGATAATCACTTAAACACAACAAGAAGAATCCTCATTTCATTCATACTCGAGGCGAGAAAACAAACAAAAACTTACACCGATAATCCTTTACGGAAGTACATAAATCAAATTGCACATCTTACAGGCCAATGTGCTGTGATTTATGAATTTGTTTTACTCACCATGGATGTTTCATATGCGACCAAGCAAATGTTAGCCGAGGACATCAAGAAATGAGTAGGCTAAACAGCTGAGGGCTAAGTTTATCAGCCAAGGGGATTAGGCTTCCCTGAAACAATTGAAAATACATATTTGAAATCAACACATCTTTGGACAATAAAGTTCCTTTCTCTATCTTAAAACATCAAGAAAAAAATCAACTTCAGACATTAAAGTTAAGGTTTCACCTACATCATTTTGGTTCTTTATTGGCAATTACCATTTGTCAAGAAGTACCAAACGGATTAATGTCAAAATCACCGAATGCTTGTCCCAGCACATGAATACTTTTTTGGGTTAATTAATATGAGAGGATCCCTGCGACATCCTGGCTACATCCAACGCACTTCGAACAATGCTGTTTTAATTAAACTCGGGAATACTCTGAGGTTTGGTCTACAATATTTTGTTGCTCTATTTATTGTCATCTTATGAATTTGCGTGCTGTTGGAGTTCCACGCCTCTGAGCAGTATTTGCCCCCAAACATCTGTGTCTTCCAAGTGAATGTCCTAGGCTTGGTCTTCAGGCTTAGGGTCATAGGGTGTTTATGAAAATTCATGAGGGTTGGGTAGGCCAGCCGAAATTTCAAGTCTTCGGTGCACGAAATTTTACCCCGTAGTGTTGAAATTTCAACTGATGGCTTCTCTGTCAATTACAAAAATTAATATTATGCTTAAATATAAATATAATAAGCGTAAAGAATGCTCAGTAGACGAAACATTTAGCAAAACATTCACCATGTACAAAATAGCTACGCTTATTTTTTTATTCCTGCGATCTTAAAATCGTGAACAGCATTGCAGGTGTTATTAAATCGTGGTAATCGACAAAACCTGGTCATGTAACTGAGATAACCCGCGAGAAAAATTTTCATAAGAGCCTTTATGTGCATTGTTCTTACCCTCACATCCTGGTGAAGATGTCCTCTGACGGCCATCTTCTGTCAAAATTCTTAAAAATTCTTTTAACTTCAATTTTATATTTCAGCTTTTTTTTTTTAAATATAGAAGACCTTGTAGCATACAACAGTCGTTATTCAGTATGACATTTTTTCAGTTCCATAAGTCAGTCGGTTTTCCATTAAAGCATAAAACCGTTTATGCAAATCCGGACTCTGACATGCCATTATAAAAAATATGAAAGCTAAAAGAATTCCCTTTGCAATAAAAAAACCATATCTCGTACAAGCATAGAAAACTATAAAAAATTTCGGTCAAAAATGCAGCACTGAGAAGGCTCTAACAAACGACCGCAGTTCTTTTTTGAGGTCACATAATTTTTTTCACAAATGTCATCTCTTGGCCAAAGCTCGGTTCTTGGGTGGAGCATATCGATATTATTCCTGGTATAAACCTGTAATTGCTTGTTTCACGGATTTTGAAGGTCACAATGACGGCAGTTGGAATATTCGTTACGTTGCTTCCAGTGTTCTTAAATAATAAATGTTGTTGACTTCTAGGTTTTTTAATTTGAAGCGTTAATTGTTAGTTTTGCTGGTTCTTTAATTTTTTCTAAGTACTAGCGTATACACACGTATCATACAATTGCCGTACGGAAAAAACCTTTTTTCGTGCCGCCGTAATTACGTAATATTGAATAACTTAATCAACATCTACTGGTTCAGTTCTAAACGTGACGTTATTGGTTTATTTTAGTTTGGGAGTACTCTTGACCATAAAACAGGTATTAACTTCCTTTGCAGGCGTTAGTTCAAAGTGAAATCTTGATGTGACATTTTAAAGTGCTGTAAACAGATGGATGCTGCGGTCGAACACAGACAGAAGGAAACGTTTACTTTCTTAAGGAATGAACGAATAGTCAAAACTGCCGTTGTGACGCAATAAGAATTTATATGGCCCGCTGTTCCCTTGTGTCGTAATTGTTGTCTATAAATTTATTTTATGACAGCTATTTCTTTTTCTTGCTCTCGACATGTGGATGTGTATGTCATGAGTCCGTACCACACTTTGGCACGGGTACTGTGGTACTTGCATTCCTGATTAGAAGGATGTGTAGTTGTGTTGATTATGTTTGTATATATATATATATATATATATATATATATATATATATATATATATATATATATATATATATATATATATTGCTACAAAGCCTAAAATAAAAATGAATCGCCTTTACACTACAGGAAAAGTTCAACGCCCCAAAAGTGTTACACTACCAAAATAAGTGAACTGTTAATATAGTGGAACACCAAAAACCAAATCACATGAGGTATAAATCCTAGGGGCATTGAAATAAAAATAAAAACTGAGCAGATCAAGACATCTACGGTGGCTAACAATCTGCCTCACTCTGATTCATGCGAGTTAAAAGTCTAAAATATAAGAAGGAAAAAATTAGTACGTATTTAACTACTATGGGCTTATACAAAACAAGAATAAACACTTCAAACCTAAGTGCACATACAACATAAACAAAGCCAGTATACCAACCATGGGAGGGGGGGGGGTGAATCGTACACAGAAATGTTAACTTACTGTAGCTCAGATAGTATATCTCGATAAAATTAAGTCAATAGAAAAAATGCAATAGACAGTCATACATAGAATAAAATTAATTGGGGGTACTAGAATCGAAACATAAATTGAATCAGTGCTCCCATGTGTGTTGCGCATTTCCTTGAAAGAAGAAAATAAAATACAAAATTTCAAGCAAACCAAATACTGACACTACAACCTTAGTCTAGACTTTAAAAGGACTAATAAATAAAAATGGTTAGTATGAATGGAGGATAATTGTAACAACTAAAACACGAGCGTGTTCGAGAACACAATACAGGGCAATTATTAATTTCTTTCCTAAATTCTACAGAACGAATAACAAACCGTTAAACTGAGAAAATATCAAGAAAACCCATCGGCTGTTATTTATCATGACGAGGGAAACAAAAGCAAACAACAAATTGATATGGCCTCTTTAGACCTTAGAGAGTGTTTTAGAATACGAGCTCGTTCTTTACAAGTATCAACAAACAATTGTTGCTCGAAATACGAACAAACAAATAAAGTGGTACAGGTCTGTGAACCCGCCTTAATGCAACTGCAAGACCAGGTGATAAAAGACTGGCAGTTCATGCTGCTTCAAAACATCCATCATAAATGATCAATGATGCTTGTTAACTATCCCGCGTCTACTAGTAAATATCGCAGTTCATACATCATAAGTAGAGCCACGATTTTGTCGCGGAAAGATTTTTGCCCCACTTTGTTTCAGTGACGTCAGCAGGTATGCTTCGTGATTATTGGCAGCGTGTCTTTGTTCAGATACATCTCTCATTTGACTGCACCAATCAGAATAATATTATTGTGACTCCGTACGTCTGTGATTTGCCAAAGCAAGTGGGAGTAAAATCATTCAATCATAAACGATGTAGCAGATCTGCAGATGTGCATTGGAACCAAATGTTGCAAAAATCATGGCTGTAACCATAAGTGATTACAGCACAAACATAGAAAATTGTTATTAAAAGATTACCAACATGCTCTACTTTATAAAGACGTTGCTAATAAATCATGAAGAATTTACTCGAGCTGGCCTAAGTCGACCTTGCCTTAACATTACCAGACGGCGCTGAAACCCTCATCTTTAGTTGTTGACAGCACCAAGTATCGTTCATAGCTAACCTGTAAGATCGTAAGTTGCCGCCTCCCGGCTTACTCTTCGACGCTCGCTCCACTACGTCGCTCCGTCAATCTTTACAGCAGACTACTCACTACCACCAAGCCCACATCCTCTAGAAACACAAGCAAAATTTACTACTTAGCTGTCACTTCTTCTAGTACTCTCAGCCTCCTCCGGATAGACCTTTGATCATAGAACTTCTCGCTAGATCCTCCCGGTACGTCCGTCTCTGGTGGCCGTCTATCACACAACAACCCAATCTCCGCTCTCGCCCTCTCGGATCGGTTCTATCCTACACTCCCAGTTTCTAGCCCGAACGTGCCTCTTGGGCGTCTCCCCCGTTCAGTCCCGCCTACGCAAACATGTCCTCACCTCTCCTTCGCCTAACTTCATCCCTCCCCAAGTCAAGCCTGCAGCGGTATGCACGAAGGGCCTATGCAGAATTGATTACTTTGACGTTTGACTTTACGTTTCCGTAACTTTAAATATTTTTTAAATACACAATGCAAACATAAAGTTAAAGCAATGGCAGTTGGGAAACTATTCGAGAATCTGTTTTTTAAATAAAATTATTGTGATGTAAATAATTATAGTTATGCTTTAAAAACATGTCACGTAGATATTCCAAATACAAGCCCAGTTATTTGAATATTTTCTATATATGATAACATTTCGCAGAACACAAGCAATGCCATCTATTGACGCAACTTAAGTTCATTTACAAATTCTTCTCAAATGCTATTTACAAGGTTTTTCGGATACATTTAAAAGATACCTGTTACATTTTTCATGAAATCCAAGTGTTGGAGGATAAAACGATATTCATAAATAAAGATTTTTCATTATAACCTACATAATCAGCTGTTCTTTGCAAACGGCCATCTTGACTTTGACTATAGGTTTCGGTTTATCGGAAACGTAAAGTCAAGGCTGCTTGAATTTACGTTTTGCGGCGCCATTCTGTACGACCCCATAAGAAGCCCTGTATTGATAGCTATCGTAAAGTCAAATGTTAAGAACGTTCAAGTGCGATAAAATCATAATTTTATATTTTTATGAAATGTTGTATGTTTTATACACGATACTTGTGAGTGCACTTTCCTCTCACAAAACAATTTTTAGCTCACGTAGTTTTCTCATAACGGTGCTTTCAAAATTTGCTTATTACGCTTCCATACAAATAATGAAAAACAATCAATCTACTTAAATGAAATAATACAGCGTGAACTTACATCCCATGTAATAAAACATTTAAAAACCCACAATGCCATGTTTTGAATTTTTTTTTTTAAATTACAGTATAGAAAAAATTTCAAAATTCAACATTTTTTCAATATAAAAATAGTTGGCAGAAAGTGTTTTAATACTTTTATTACGTGGCCCATTGCATGTTATTTCACTGTGAATTATGTCACTATTTGCATGGCAGCAGAACATGCAAATTATGACTGACGCAACTTTACGAGATAAAATTGTTTAGTGAGAGGAAAATGTGCTCACAAGTATCGTCTACAAAACTAACACTATTTCATTTAAATATAAAATTATTATTTTATCGCACTTGAACACCTTTAATTAAGTATAGGCAGTTACCTTCCATGAATCTTTCCCCGCTCCACGCACAGAGACATAGCTCGTAACGTCGTCGCTCAGCTCACGGAATCCCACGCGCAGCTCGGTTATACTAATCTCGGCTGACGTCAGAACGACGACCCACGCTCCATGTTCCTCAGTCACGTACCAGCAACCCGCTAATGTCCGGAAAAGCATCAACGTCCCACGTGCTACCATTTCAAGCTGCAGATAGCACCGCAGACGTGCCAGGCTACACGCTCGGCTACGTTACCCGAGATCAGCTTCAAAATAGAGAAAATAGAACTCACTGCCTGAAGGGCAGAGAGTAAACTCAAGGTCATGGTCTTTCATTTATTTCAGACAGTTGCAAAAAACTCGAATATTTTTTTTTAACAAAACGTTTTGAAAAAAATTTGAGACTGTTTACAGTCATACAATACAAAATTTTGCAAGAGCGTTTTTAAAAATAATGTACCGTTTGCTAGCCAAAATAATTGTTGTACTTCATTTTTGCTCATTATGATCTCAGGATATGTGATATTTCGGAGGCAAAAAAATCTAAAAATCCGTTGGGTGCATGGCAACAGAAAAATTCAGATACTGTAAGAATGAATTTTTGGTATATTTATTAATTTGCGTTAAAAAATATTTTCGGAACCACTGCGAAACTAAAGAGCGAGGTCTTAATGGGCCTCCCTGGATAGGCTGTGTTTGTGTGAGTGCGGCAGGAGCGGTAAGGTCGCCACTATCTGCCGTACGTAATGCATTATCGCCTCTCTGGGCAAGCTACTCAGATGGTGTGCTGTGGTTTACTATTATAATTTTTCCTATGGAACTTTAAGCGGTGATCACATTATTTTATTTATGGGTAACGTAATTCAAAGTATGGCGCTTGTTTCTATAGTTATGTATTTCGAAACCGATTGTTAATTTTCCAGATACGGCAGTCTGAAAAAAAAACTATTTTTGGCCGTTTTGAGAGACCAGAAAATAATGTTTCAATTAAAAGTGCCGAATTTTCAAAACTATAGCGACATAGTTTGAAGCGTGTGTTCTTATCGTAAGTACAAAGATATAATGTTCGTTAAATAGTTTCGCCAAGAAGAGAATAGCCGTAACACGCTGCAACGCATTTTAAGGGCTGGTAGGAAAGCCCGTTAATAAACATGAACTTCTAATATCACCCTAATTTTTATTTAAGTAAACACCAAAATACTGAGAAAAAATTCTGGAAAAATAGCATAGCATCTGACCAAAAAATTAAAAAGAAAAAATCATAACTTTCGACAGTAAAATTGACTGGTAAAAACACCGTAACAATATTGTACTGTGCGCATTTTAAAATAAAAGTTAATGAAACAGTAGGTACTATGTTTCAAAAATATGTTATTTGCCACGACACAAACTTTGTTACTGTAAAGAAAAATTATTTTTAAATATTATTCAATGAATAGAAACTTTGACACAAACGAAATTGTTGTTTTAAGTAACTTATATGGCAATTGTAGGCCTAAAATGAAACAGTGTTGTCATATAGATATATAGTTATAATCTGCATAGTAAAGCTAATTGTAATTTCTTGAAAAAAAAACACTTAACGTTCAAGAAATTATTTGGCTTTCTGAAAAGAAAATGTTTGAAGAAAATATTGCAACAGAAAAATATGTGCTTTAAACTCTAAATTTCTGTAAAGCATGCTTTAATCAAAGCAATAAAAGTAACCTCAAATAAACATGTTTGTTAAAAAAATATATATTACTGTGTAGCGAAAATCTTAATGTCATTGAACGTTTCTTGCAATGAGACAGAATAAAGTACTGTACTATTGTGGACATACACCATTGCAAAATTATGTCGTCTAATAAATCTTAGGATGCGACTAACAAAAATGACTTTTACTTCACCTGAAGACGGGAGCAGATGTCAGCTCCCGAAATGCCGTGAAATGTCGGCGTTTGGAAACCTACTGAGTTCGTTTGTGTCTTCATCGTTGTGTGTTGTCTGGTGTCTGTGACGTCGTCGTTGTTATTCTGTCTTGTGTCCTTTATTGTTTTCGTCCCAGTATTATCTGTGCTGTCTTACTTGTGATGTCCTGAGTTTCACAGATTGGCCTTTTTTTATTTCGACTTCTGTTTCTGGACGTTTATTTTATTTGTTGTTGACTAATTCCTTAAGGATAATTCATGTTCTCTTGTTTTGGTTCATGGATGATTGACTACAGCCAACCTAGGCTAGTTTTCTCATTTTTTTCGTTTTTCGTCTGTTGGTTGTTTCTTAATCTCATTCTAAGATTTCTTGAACGACACAATTTTGTAATTGCGTATGTCCACAATAGTACAGAGAAAATATTTACATTTTTTTGTGGTTAAAATAATGCCTGAAGTGGTGTAAAACTGTAAATTAGCCAGTTAACTAAATATACTACGTGATATAAATTCCTACTTTTTGACTACCGGTCGATTATTTATACGAAAGTAGAATTAATTGTCTTCATAAATTGGTATTGTAAAATAACTGCAACGATATGAAGATAGTATAAATGGTATTCACATTACAGTGGCTATCCAAACAGATAAAATTAAAACCATTTGGAATCATCTCATTATCATTAGTTTTATTAATGTTTATGTAACAGAATGTTCTGGTATCAGTAAGAAAAGCGAAGAAGCCCCAATTTAATAAGAACCTAACCCTTATAATTGGCCTTGGGTAGTTTTAAATGGTCAGACCTCTCGCCTCCCACCAAGGTGATCCGGGTTCGATTCCCGGCGGGGTCGGGCCCCGAATTATTGCATGTGGGAATCGTGCCGGTCGGCGAGTTTTCTCGGGGATCTCCTGTTTCCCCCGCCAATTCATTCCGGGGCCGCTCCATACTCACCTCATGTCACCCTTCACCAGCGCTAGAGACCTCGATGTTGAACGCTAACCAAAATATCTTACTCATTCAAGCCACCATCGTTTTCAAGTATGTCATGTTTATACACAATGTAAAGGTGACATACTTGCTTCGCGATCGCTGTATTAAGTAGCAACCGATCATGCTTATTAACGAAAATATCTTTGCATAACGGTAAATAAGTTTTATTTAAACAAACGATTTGGCCACAACACATCGACGTAAATGATTTTGAGCAACGTGTGTGATCGAAGAAGTTCGCCAGGGTAGACAGTTTACTGATAAAAATAGTGTGCGGTTGGCGCATGGGCTAGATTCCTCTAGACAAGGAGGTATGGGCTCGATTCCCCGGCGGGATTTTTCTCCGGACTTTCCCGTGTGGGAAACGTGGTGATGGCGTTGGTCGGTGGGTTTTCTCGTGTATCTCCCGTTTCCTCCCCCCCCCCTCTATTTACACGTCTTCATTTGGGGCAAGCAGATGCCAGCGAGCTCCCAACAGTAACTGAGCATCCGGAGCGCGACGCCTTGGACCTAAGATGCCCTCCTCATTCGATTTGTATTTATTTACTGATGAAAAACGGTAGACTCCTTGATAAGTACCGTAAACCGGGGTTACTTTGACCATTTTCGGGGTTACTTTGGCTACTCAAAATATTAGTTTTTGGGTTTTCTGGTAAATAAATAGATAATCTGAGCAGATAATTTTAATAACTGCCTTTGATACTTATAGTTACTGTTTGAAACTTTCGTCACTTAACGACATAAAATCCAAAATTTTGAGTGGTCAAAGAAACCCCACAATGTCAAAGTAACCCCGGTTTACGGTAGTATATATTAAATTAATTAATAATATATTTATGTAGAAATTGTCTGTAATCGTAGCATGTTTTAGGGTGGCGTGTGTGTGAAAAAGACAATGGTCATCCGAGATTAAAATTTTACTTCGAAATTTTTATTGCTACGATTGTTTAATAAAATATGAAAATTGAGAAATGTTGCTAGCAATAGCTGACACTTAGCACCGTTACAACGTCAGGTCTTGTGTTATGTATAGAAATTAGATTTGTTGACAAAGAAGTGTCATGTGCAGTAAATTATTTTGACATGATCTGAAATAAATAAGAGTATTTACTTAATTTTTTTTTTGCCTACTCAACAAACCTGTAACAATTTTATTTGCATTATTTAATTTAAAATTGTGCGTAATTACAACGAACAAAAATAATGGTGTATGTCCTCAAACCCATCATATGTCAAAAGTCCTACTGCAACATAGTTTCAAAGATCTCGCATAAATTGCTGCACAACATTAATTCAAGAAAGTTCTCGTCTCGTACAAGGTTTTATTATAGTTTCAAGGGCGACATAATGTAATTCTTTATCCATTCATTAAATATTTAAACTCGTTCAAAGTTATAATTATTTGCTTCTCAGTCATAATAACGCGTTTTTTTAATGAGTCCGTAATTCGTTTCTAAAACAAACATATTATTGTAAACGACATACATATCCTCAAAACAGGACATGGCATAAACGTATGAAATATATATTATAGTGTATATTTAAGATAACAATTTTAATAGATTTTATTTACCTTCAAACATCCCAATTATGGTGGTAATTCACAAATTTTGCGTTTGGTACGGACTTTACTAGAGTTCCGAGTTACACGAAACACGTGTACATGAACATTTCGTACTCAAAATTTTAACACATGTACACTATTATTTAGCACGCTGACGTAATCTTACTGACATTATTTTACACATTGTTTGTAGTACGTCATAAGTTTTAAGTGATTAAGGAAAAAACAAATTACATGAGTGTCAAGTTTTATTTGGAAGCTTGGAATACTCTGAAAATTTGCAGCTAATGAGTCTGTTGGCCCTCAGTAGCTCTACACGTCAGCTGCATTTGAAAAACAGTGTATAATAATTTAGTCGGCAATATCGCGCACTTGTGCCATTCTTGCACCGCGTCACGCTAGCACGACTGCCGTGACGTCATGCGGAGCCCTCGCCCGACACGATTACGAAGCCGGTAATTAATTGTAATGAAGGTAAACGTGCCGTGCACGTCTGCGAATTATTACTGCAGCGCCTGCCGACAAGAAATGATGAGCTAACATACCGCACATAGCAAAAATTTAATTTTGTTTTCGCTCCGAGTACTCAATAGTAATTATTATTACCAGACGTCATATTTGCTCGTGTGTTCTTTCATCGACGTCTTGAGTAAGAGGAATTCAGTCAAAGGTTAGGTTTTTTTATTTATTTCAGCGGAAATATTATGTTCATTTCAGATACGTAATTTATGTAGTTTTATTTTAAGTTAAGCAGAATTTTAAATATTACCAAGCAGTGACATTTTCTGGCTTTATTAAGTTCCGTTATGTTCTGACAGCCGTGGCTGAAATGTAAATGCGCAAGTAGTTTGGCGTAACATCAGTTCAACAGTGAATCCCCGGCCCATTTCCAAATACTGTTCAATGGAGGACCAGCTAGACTGCAATATATAACAGTGTATAGGCCATTCGGAATAAAGTGAGCACTAAAGATTTAACCTTTGAAAAAAATCACTAGCCGTTACTGCATATACATCACCACTAACAAGAGTTACTTTACTGCTTGTATGGTTGGTAGCGATTTATTGTACGTAGTTCCGTGTATTTTCGTATTTGAATACAACATTAGTGAAAGAACATGTGACGAACTCGACCTGTCTGTATTTAATACACTTCAAAATATTTACTTATGATCTTATTGACATTCATACATACATTATAATTAGACTTGATTGGCGTGAGAATTATGTGACGCTATCGTCGACCTCGAGTCGCAGTGGTCGATACAGCTTGCTCCGTGCTTCAGACAGTTCAAAACTCCACCAACAGGTGGCATCAGA
>PNEQ01071000.1:0-25918 GCA_003012365.1 Medauroidea extradentata
CATGCTGGGCAACCGCCACCTTAGAGCCGAGGTGCACGCCAGGCAAAGAGCCCGAGGAGGACTCTGGGCAACTGCTACATGTAGATCCTGAGGTGCATGCCTGGCAAAGAGCCTTAGAAGCATGCTGGGCAACCGCCACTTTAGAGCCTGAGGAGCATGCCAGGCAAAGAGCCCGAGAAGCATGCTGGGCAACCGCCACTTTAGAGCCCGAGGAGCACGCAGGGTAATCGCCCTTATGAAGACCCTGAAGGGAACGCCGGAAAAGCTCGAGAGCCATAGGGACCTACAAATACATATCTGCTTACAGTAAGTGGTAGAAAGAGGGTGTAAGAGTAATAAACGCAACTCTCATAACGAATTTCCCTCAAGTTTTTAGAAATGTAGAGAACATTTATTTATTTGTGCTGCTTCTTCATTCGTTCAGGCCTCAGAACATTAAAATAGTACACGTCACATGATGTACTATGGTAGTTATGCATAATGTAATATTGAGTTCATCTCAGGTACATCTGTTTGTTTTAGCACAACCATTTTATTATTTGATATGAATACTGCACGGCTGGAACCCTTATACAGTTATGTGTTTTTAATTTTGAAATAATTTATCGTATGCTGAAAAATAGTAAGCCTTTGCTCTTCATGAAGTGCAGTCTATTGATTCTTAACTTTTGGCGATATTGTCTCTTAAATATGTAATTTCGATAACATTTGTAGGTCGACACATGTGTCTTAAATTTATTATAACTTTCAATGCTCAACAATTAGCCTTTTCATAGCGGTGGATGGTAGAAAAATTACTTACATTGTTTACATTTTTTTAAGCCTATGAATTGCACCTCCAATTCATTTTACAGCATAACCTTTTTGTTTACGACGATAATTTAAAACACTGCCACCGTCAATAGTTTATTTTGCTTGTTAAATTATGTTCTCGAATTTGATGCAAAAATAATCATTTTGCTTACAGTTACTAATGTGGATTAATATTTATTTCTCCATGTCAGTAATTATGAACAATTATCTATGTGACAAAAAAAGGGTAGGAATTTGGCAATGTTGTCATTCAGAAACTAGAATATTTTTGTAATTATAACTAAAATGTAAACGCCATTAAAATTTAGTTGTGATGTCATTTGTTTTTTAGGCAGTGCTAATAGATTATTTGGAAGTTAAATAAAAATTGTAACAAAAAACATATTTATTACATGAAATATTATTGTGAAATTATGGCAACCATTCCCAAATATTTTATATCTAAATTTTGGTTCGGTAAATATAGTTTTCAATATGGGTGCACTCGAGATTTAACATTATTACCTAAAAATTTAGGTCGAGTATTAACGTTAAAAATTACCGTCATTTTCACCAGTCAAGATATAACATTCTGTCAAAATTTCCAATAATTCGAGTTTTGTGTAAAATAAATTAGTGGAATATATACAGGCCTACAGACAAACGCGCTATCTCATAAGCCTATTATTCTTAGAGAAAAGTTGGATAAAAACGGCGGGCACTGAAAAAATATATTAATACAGAATAAAAAACAAAATACTCAAAAATCAAGTCATTTTAATATGAAGTATGTGTGTACAAAGTTGGATAAAATTCGTGATGAAAATTTCTCAAAGTTTTCAAATCAGGCAAAACTATAAAAAAAGCCACCGGGTTAAAAATATGAATACATAATAAACGAAATACTCCAAACTAAGGGTTAGCTTTGTATGTAGTACGTGTGTACCAAGTTTGATAAAATTTGAAAAATATTTCCTCAGACGAGTCAGATTATGCTAAAAATACAAAAATCGCCACTGTTTTGAAAACGAGAGCACAGGATGAGCGAAATAAAATAAGAGTAAAGTCAAGTATGTGTGATGAATTTCAAAATTGAAAAAAAAACCTAAGATGTATTATACTAAGCCAAAAATATAAAAATGGCAACCATATATCAAAAACATAAACAAAGTATGATTGGAATGCTCAAAGTAAAGTCAGCTTATCACGTTGTGTGTGCGTACTAAGTTTAATGAAATTCGGAAAAGAATTTCTTCATATATGTCATACTATGCTAAAAATATAGCAATTACCGCAAATTTGAAAAACTGTATGAACGAAATGCATAAACATATAATCATCTTCCTGGGTTCTTTCTGTATACCGAGTTTTATGAAATACTAAAGTACGGTTCCTTAGATCAAAAATGTTATCATGAAAGTTAATATTGAAAATATTAATAGGGAATACACTAAATAAATAAAAGTCAAGTCAGGTTACTAAGCACTACATGTGCACAAAGTTTGACACGATTCAGTCCACTGGTTCAAAAGTTTTCAGGTAGGACACACGCCCACACACACACCCAGGCATACAGACAGGAAAGTGATCTCATATGCCGACTTTTTGCTTCGGATCGTACGCTAATAACTTGCAATACATTCTTTATTAATAATATGTCATCTCTTTCAATGCAAATAATTGTTGCTTGCTTTGGTTATACTTGCATTCTTGTTTCGCAGAGTCCCATGTTTAACACATTTTTATGATCAAAATTCCTTTCGTCTCAACTATCAGGAAGCCATAAAATGAAGGTTTAAGATAAAGCTTTTATCTATTACACAGTTGCTTTGCCGTTCTCTATTATTTTATTTATTTCTTTATAGCGATAGTTAACTTCCTTCCAAGTAGGGACGGAAGCGTATAAATAAAGAAGACCTTATGATTTTTCCCTCACTTCCACCTTCCTTCTTCATTTGACTTGGCAAGCGCAAACTACTTCACTGTTTCCAAGGCTCTAAAACATTTTCCAGTGCCTCCAACCTTAGTCTCCAACAATTCCCCTGCGACGCTAGAAATCTGCCTGGCAATTTTGGCGCGACCACTTTATTTCTTCCTTTCCCCGAAGTTGTTAGCGAAGAAATTTAATTTTTGCTCCTCCCTCCCCTCCGACAGCCAGTTTTTCAACCCTTCTCTTCCCCGCAAGGCACTCTTAAACGTTCGCGCGAAGGGCAGTTGGTGTTAATACCACCCGATTATTCACGTGAAGAAGGTGCAGGAGACAGTTTGATGAAGGGTAGACCAGCAACGAAATAAGGAGTTTTTACTAATTATGTCTGCGAATGGAGTTAAAAACATTATGTTCATTGCCTGATTTTTATTTTTTCATTCTTTTTAATAGCTGCTTTGCTTCAATACTTGGCCTCATAGCGTAAAGGAATATTTCGCAATTCAGTATGAACTCCGTAATTATTTCAGTATACTTTTGTTTTTAATAAGTGCATGTTCAGTTGCCGCAGCTTCGCTTCCGTTCATACATTCAGCATTTAAAAAAACAATTCTGTAATATATATATATATATATATATATATATATATATATATATATATATATATATATAAAAAACAGCCTTTTTCGTGAGCCATGTTTATACTTATTTTATAAACTGATAAGTATTAAAAAATAGTTTAAATAAAAATCCGCATGATTCCACGCTGAGTTACTACATTTTGTTCTACTTTTTACATCCACCCTCAAACTAATGGCAAGAACGTGTTTGCTCGTTGTTTTTAAATCTCTAGTAATACCACTACATAATTCTAGGAGGCCTAATTAAAACAATGTCATAGTCAATAAGGAACCCAATTTTAAAGAAAATTATACTAAATGTGTGGGTTTAGCGTTTATTTAATCCATATCAGTGACATGCTAAGAAGAACCAGTTTTCTTTTTAAAATACATATTTTGCATTTGTTTCGCATGTTTTCATAAAAATGGCCATGTATATTAGTTTCTGTCGTTGGTTAGTAATCAAACTAATCCATTCTTTGAAACAAGCAATAAGAACTTGAAGAAAAGGAGTTCAAATAACTTAATACCTGCAATATAAACGACAGAACTAGGATTAGACTTCAACAATACATACTATATGTCCTTGAAGTTCAGTTCCACTATACACTCTGTTATATAAAAATGTATTTATAGTCATAAATATCAAACAAGAGAAACATGCAGCAGTTTTATGTTGACATTAGGCATTCTAAGTTCTTCACCTTTGTTTTAGTATACAGATCTAACTGTGCTTTGGTTTCTTGCTTTAATCAAAATATTTGCCAGATCACAGCTATACAAGTGTCTCGTGACAAAATAGCCTGTTGATACTGTGACATAACAAAATGTACATGTTACAGATAAAATATTTAACTGTCTATGGTCAAAGATTCATAAAAATATTGTGAATATTTCATTTATCCATGGTCACAGACATCTCGCGCTAGTCAAAGTTCACTTACCTAATGTTTATTTCTAGATGTAACTTCTTAGAGTTTTTCTTACTGCTCGATGGAACTTACACATTTCTAGGTTTAAGTGATTTTTACTGAGGACAGCAATATGATCCGATCCTGGGAATCGATAGGTAGTGGTTGACTAGGAGAAGTTTGTTGCCAGAGCGGAGGTTTTTGTTCGTAGAACAACTGTTGGTAGCTGTTTTTTTTTGGAACAGAGGGACTGACATTTTTGCAACAAGGGAGAACGTTTCTTTCAACATCGAGAGAAGAAGACATGCCTGCCGCCAACTTTTGGTTCAAGGACCGAGAATCCAGTCTTCATCCGTAATCCCAGAGAAGGAAGGAAGGACGAGACTAACGATGCAGCCAGTGTTCCTCCCAATCAGAAACTATTAATTTCTGATCGTTTGTTGAGCTGCTGAAAACTTCGGTAAGGCTGATTTTATCCTGATACGAACTACGGAAGGAATTCGTCGACGAGGCTCGTATAGTTAAAATTCAACTGTACAGTAAAAGCTTACACATTCAACATATTTTAAGCAGTGCATAAATTACTCCACAATGAAACCCGCTCTTTGGCAGCTGGCCGGGACCTACGTTGAATGACTGCGAGAAACATAATGTACTAATTGAAAACAAGTGAACTAGTTTGTAGAGCCTTCGAACGTCATCCTGCCTAGCTCGAGACCCAGGAGAGGACGGGTTGCCACTCTGATGTACCGAGTTACGGCCCTTTCTTTCTTTTCTTTAGTTGCTTCTAGTTTCATTTCTCATAACTTGTAAGCTTCCATTGACATTTCAAAATATTTTAATATAAAACAATTTCAAACTGTAAACATTTTCTTAAATGAAATACATCGTCTGTGAGAATAGAAAGCATATTGGTTTGTTTTCTGATAGGTAAGCCAGTAGCAAAATAGAGACATTATACGTACGACAGCAGTTACTGTGATTCAGCTCCTGTTTATTGAATTAATAATAAACTTATATATATATATATATATATATATATATATATATATCACAATACTTAACATTTTTAATTGAAAATACAATGGTAATATATCCATTGCAGTTGGAACGAAAAAATAACGAATTTATAATTGGGTATCACGGTTGAAGCAACTGACATTATGTATTAGCATGTTTCCTTTGTCAAATTACAGGTTGTTAAATGTACATAGAATGAATATAAAACCTAAGTGATGCAGTAGCAGGAGTATGTTATGTTTTAAAGGTACACGAAATGAACCATTCTTGCAGATTTATAAATAATCAGTCAATTCAGTTTCTTTTGCTATATATATTTCACAAGGTTTTAAGTACAAAGTAAGATATGTGTTCATTCAGTGTGTTAAAAGATCATTATTCAATTGACTGTTATTTTTCTCAGAATATCAGTTGGGTAATTTTGGTCGTATCGTGACACGTGAAATTCTATCTTGTTATTTAATTTCCCTTCCGTGGAAACTTAATAACAGTATGCTTTCATTGATAAAAACAAACTTTTCAAATGTTAATCCTAACTTTGCTTTACTAATAATTTTTCTTACCCCAAACTTTAGACACAGAAAATCTATAGTTTCAGGCTAATGAGTTTAGGAAGAAATTTTTTTCTGTTATTTGTTTACCGTCGTTGTATAGTGGATAAATTGAATACTCTGTTCGTTTATCACATCAAACGTGCACATGCGTTATAAGTGGGTCAGTTTTACACATAATTGGACATGGAAATTATACTTAAACTAACGCTGATAAAAAGCAATTTAAAAGTCAATGCAACAAAAATTGAGAGAGAGAGAGGGAGGGAGAGATAGATATGAGAACATTTAGCAAACGTTTCACCAGTGTGAGACCTACCATCAGCGTAATCTCTTGCGCTTGAAATCAAAGCTACAAAATACTGTGTCGGGAATAATAATAACACACCGCTACTTCTACTTCCTTTTTTATAATCTGGCGAAAATATTCTTCTACAACTCTGCTTTTTGGTTTTTCTGTACTGACTAGTAAATTGATAAAATGATAATATATCATTATAATGTTAACTTACGTACCTTGCTTATGGTATTATATAGTAATATAATTTTACACAATGCATAAAAATACATTTTGGAAATGATTATCTTATAAGTAAAAGTTATCGTAAGACATTGTATAAGTACTACATCTAGAAATTTGTCAGATACATCTAATCACAAAATAAACATTTAAAATTTACCAGTATACACATACGAAATCTGTAGTTTATTTACTTTGAAAACGTATATGGAAGAACTTTATTTGTAAATACTGTTTTAAAGGCTCCGTAACTATAATTTACGTAACTTGATTATAATATTATTGTTGCAAGACATCATTACAGAACTACATCAACAAACAGCTGGTTAAGGATAAAATAAAATAAAATCTTAGAAATTAACGTATATACGACAATACAGTTAAATGACATGTGCACTCAAAATTATAGCCTATTCTAAATGCAAAGAAATTGTTGGCCTTTTAATTTAAATAATTTTATTTTTATATGTCTCTGAATGAGTTAAATGCCAGCGGCTGGTGTAAATTATATATACGCGGTTTACAGCTGCTTTTAACAACCGACAGGCTTGAATTGTATTGTCCGTTATTGTATTTGTTCTCATTGAATAGCGAAATTTTATTTTACTTCGTAATACAATAAGAAAAAGGGATGATTTAAAAATATAACTCTAATAATCAGTTTGCATAATTTATGTAAAGCTGACTAGAGTTGCCGATAAAACAAGAACCGGTTCTCTTGCTGTGAAAGTCGG
Organism: Medauroidea extradentata; assembly: GCA_003012365.1. Taxonomy (NCBI): domain Eukaryota; kingdom Metazoa; phylum Arthropoda; class Insecta; order Phasmatodea; family Phasmatidae; genus Medauroidea; species Medauroidea extradentata. The sequence goes on from PNEQ01071000.1 coordinate 7,076, forward strand.
AAAATTACTCGCCGCATGAGAAGTGTGGTAAACTGAATGACTGTGTAAAATTACTATTGATTTATCAAGGGTATTCGTTTGTGAATTTAGGTTAAAATAAATGCCTCCCCACGCGTGAGCTGTAATCACTCCAAAAAATCGCCTTAATGAACTTTTCGCCACGAGCTGGGCATGAAAAAACACGTGGCCATTTTTTTTCTGACAGGGTTTCACGTGTCGCCCGAACCCCTGCGCATCAATTCTCGTCAGATGTCAGCGCAAAGTAAGCATCCATTACTAGTGATTTATTACCTGCCTGGGGTCAACTAACTGCACAGAAATTACGACATGCGCCCGCAAATATTTCAAGAGCCACCCGTTATTATATTATCTGTAAAGTCGATCAGGTCACGCTCACAGACCGTCCTGCTGGTCATCGTGTTCGTACTAAGTTCTTTGTAAATTGAGAAGACATGGTACGATAAATAAAGGTGGAACAAAAAACTGAATACATAAATTAATCTTGGCAGTTCTTGAGAAAAGTTTTTACTTAGGTACTCTTTCAGCAAGTTTTTGGGTGATGGTAAACGAATGCGCAAAAGTCTAAGTTCACAAAAAGAATTTTTTAGGGTTGCCTTGTTCAAGTTAGACTTCGCTGATTTTCGAAACCACTTTTTTCCATACACCGTAAAAAATTCATAAATAGTAATTAATGTTAATCTCCGAGGTGCAGTGTTGGTACTATACAAGTCAGGTTACATCAAAACACATTCCAAAGTTTCCTAAAGGCCTATACACAATAGAATACTTTAGCATTTGACTTTACGTTTCCATGACTTTATGTATTTCGTCAATACATAATTCAAATGTAAAGTCAAAGTAACGACAGTTGAAAAATGATTGGAAATCAGTTTTTTTAACCGGAAATATTGCGATATAAATTATTATATATTAACTGTAGAAGCATATCACATAGATATTAAAATAATAAACCATGTTATTAATATTTTCGCACATATTGTAATAAGTTTTCAGAACAATAGCAACGCCATCTAATGACGCAACTTAAAGTTCTTTTACGAATATTTTTCCAACATTAGTTACAAGTATTTTAGAGTACATTGAAGAAAATCAATTTACTTTTTCACGAAATCCCAATACTGGAGAACAGAACTGTACTCAGAAATAAATATTTTTCGTTCTACCATAAATATTCAGCTGGTTCTTTGCGAACAGCCATCTTGACTCTGACTTCAGGTATCAGTTTTTCGGAAACGTAAAGTCAAGGCTGCTTGGCTTTATCTTTGGCGACGCCATTGTGTACCACTCCATAAGAGTCCATGCATTGAAAGCTATCGTAAAGTCAAATGCTAAAGTTTTCAATTGGTTATAGTGTTTAAACCTGTATAGGAACATGACCATTGAGGAATGGGAAACAATTCTTTCTTAATAATCTTATGGTTGGTGAAATATTTTTACAAATTATGTTTTCAGTTTGTTAACGTTTATTGTTGTTTATTTATGTACCCTTAACAAATAAATTGTATTTCTTGTATACCTTCGGAAAATCTCAGCTTAGTATATACGCTATTTTATGACAGATATTGTACATACGTAACAGAATTCGTAAACCTATTAGTGGCAGTAATTTTGGTTTGAATGAACTTACATTCTACAAAGGTGTTGTAAACTAATTAATTTCATTAGTTGATTCATTGTGAAGTGAGCAAAGCACGGTCTCATATGAAGTTTTGATATTGTTGCGGCTATTTTGTATTTCATTAAATTAAAATGCTCAAAAACTGTATAATTATACGTATTTAAAATTGTTTTAACTGTCATTACACAAAACAGAGTTTTATTTGTCAAATACTACTAACTTTTATTTCATTATAAATCAGCGCACACTAAAGTCGTCGGTGTCGACGCTTATCGCTCCACGTTGTATAGACTCCTACATTTACCCTTGGTGCTTCAATAATACATTTGCCACGTTAACTATTTTAATAAAACGTAGCATATTTAGCTTTCATCTTTTAAGAGAGTGTTTACATATGTTTATTAGTATTATACCTAATAAGTCGAAAAATATTGCAGCGATGTTTGCCAAAGTTTCAACTTACTATTCATCACGTTATGTTCCCGGTAGACGAAATATCAAGCTGAAGCTACCGTAAAATATTTTTAAGTCAATTGTAACACCATAGATAAATGTAGACTTATTTGTCATATTTTATTTTTCGTAAAAATATCAAGACAACAATAAATGTACTTAAGTTAGAAAATTTGACATTGATGGTAATTCTTTAAGCAACTATTAATGTCACTGAACTTTAAAAAATCCGACTCATGCATTTTAAAACATTTTAGGCTGCCAAACAAAAATTCCTTAGTTTTTAAATAAGCACAAGACATGTCACAAACGAGACACCAGAGACACCACAGTTTTGTTTCCTTCACATCAATTATATTTGAGATTTACCTAACAATTTGAAAACAACGTCAAAAAATTCTGCGCCTATACTGACATATTAAAACCAAATAAAAGATAAATAAAGTATTCAGCGTCCCCAGTGAGCAGGGAAATAAAAATATGATATAAAATAGCTTATTTTTTATTAGCTAAAACTAAATTAAAATTCGTTGGGTTATATATTTCCCGTAGAAAATGAAAAATTATATATTTTTTAAAAATAAAATTAAAGTTTTCGAACACATTGCAGGGTTTAATTTTTGCGACTTTTAATCATGATAAAATATATATTTCCCTTCACCTTCACTCAGAAAGAAAAAAAAAGTGAACTACGGCTAGTTGTTTAGTGGTGAAATACATACAAAGGGTAAATATATGTTACTTACGTGTTTTATACATAAACCGTTAATTAAACTTTTCGTGATGAACACAGTAAAAATTCGCGCTTTTGTGTGTTTTACAATCCTTATTAACAATATCCAACCCGTTAACACACATACAACAACTAAAAAATGAAATTAATTATGACGTCATGAAATTCATATAGCAAATTTTGGGTTTTGTGGTATTTTGCTGTCTTATCTTACGAAAAACTGGTTTATAACGCACTTTAGTTAGTACTGCAGCCCTGCTTCGCTTAAATTTAAATTTTACAACATTGTTGAGGCTGAAATATCGTTCAGACTGTCGGTAGCACATTATAGTGTTGCATTAAAGAGTTGTAGGTTTCCTCCTATACTCTCGTCTCTTACAAGGACACAGTTCACAAGAGTGATGTAATATAGGGAAATGTGTGAGGTACCACATGTTTGTAAGGACCCACTTAAAAGCTAGCAGTGCGGTGAACTGCGGTCTTAAGTTGCTCGGCATTCATTTCAGCCGGCGGTGTATCCTGCCCTGTAATGGTGAGATATACTGTGTTTTGTGTAAATTTAGTAAAATATGACAGCTTCTTGCGGTTAGTAACTGTAAAAATTTTATAATTATATGTTGCACTGCAAGACAACATTTAAAATAGAATATAATGGTGTAATTGACATAACAAGTTTATTTTAGAACCAGAAAAGTCTTGCGTTCTGACACATATGACAAAATATTCACAGTTATCACCGTATTGCTGAAAAGTAGCTGTCAATTTTTACGGTAGCTATACGAATCACTGTATACCAAACACCAATGTAGTAAACCAAACACTTATTAAATTGCTGCAGACATCCCGTTTAGCTCCCGATGTTTCTGCAACATTCTTCCTTATGTTCCACCAAACATAAATTACGACTTTATGCTTTGTATGCGATCTGATTCTATAAAATCTATTCTAAAACGTCAACATTTCCATAAGAACCTAACAATTGTACTTGTAACCATATAATGTTATTTAAACACATAGTAATCATTTACTTGGGCTTGGGTTTAGCCTTTTACGTCATGTGGACAGCAAGGTCATTACAGACCGTTACCAAACCTTTATCAAAGGATAGTAACTAGAAAATGAGCCGACTGTGGCAAATGTTAAGCAATCACCCTAGCGTTTGCCTGGAGCTAATTCGGGAATCCACGAAGAAAAAAAAATCTCCGAATGGCCGGAGCCGAGGATTGAACCCAATTCCTCTCGAATGCGAGTCTTACATCAAATGAACAAAAACTGTGAACATATGAGTTATATGCAAGCTCTTGGCCACTGTCACAGAGGCAGAATGTGCTGTTCAGAATATTGACAATTAATAATTATTTAAAAATAAAAGTTTAATGCAACAATTTTTAAAAATGAAGTAAAAATATAAAATAATTGATCCCATTGAAGTATTTGTAAAATTTAAAATGAAAAACGTTTGGTGTATGCAATAGATGACTGATTCATGAATAGTTCACCAAAGTCACTAACAATTTTACTGCACTGCAAATTATTCGAACAGTTGTGCTAGTTTACTCAACGACATCTGCTCTCTACTCTCCTTACTATTATACCTCTCAGTTCCGAAAAGTTACATGTGTCACCGAAGGAAACGTGCTGTTTTATTTTTGTCCTTTTCTTGTGTCGTGGTTCTTGACACTATAATATTCTGTTCCGGAATTAATTTGTGTTGTTGTTATATACATATGTATATATTTTTTTTTTTTTGTTTCCGTCTCGTCCGTCTGAAAACGACTACAATTTTGCGAAATTAAATAAATTATATGATTGTTGACGGCAACTAACGTTGGATTTTTTTTACTGTGGAGTTACTTGCAAATCGACTGAATTCACTCGCAATAATTTAGAAAATGGTTCCATTTATACACCAAACTCTTTGCAGGAATAGTTTAATGGTTACCCACAATTAGACCAGGGTCGATAATTTTTTAAACAAAAAAAAAATAATAGTAGGATGAAACCCGTTAAAAAAGGACGAGAATATAACAAAAATGAAAGTAATAATAATTTAAGGGCGATCTGAGCTCGGGAAGTGGAAGGGGGTGAGTTTTTATAAGTAAATAACTGTGTATCTCGATTTCCGGCAAAACTACAAGTCCTATGGAAAAACATAAATGACAAAGTTGTGGGTAATAAAGAGACCTACAACTTTTGTAATTACACTTTTTTCACATAACCTCAACATTTGTGTGAAAAATTCAAATAATCAAGTTTTTAGTTTTTTATTTTTATCTTATGCAAAAAAAAATTTTTCATGAAATTTGGTGAAAGCTTACCTTTTAAATACCTTTTTATGTCCTAAAGACACTGTAATATTTTTGATTTGAAATATTTATTTTTTCACCTTATTTTGACGTAATATCGAAAAAACACCCTAATTTTCAATCGAAAATTCTTGCGTCAAAGTATCAGCTTTTTAAAAAAGTCGGGGAGTTTTTTGTTCGTTGAAATCTCTTCTTTCTGATAATGTAAAAATATATACATTACTATGGTAAATGTTCTCAGAAATCGCAAAGAAAAGAAAAAAACTCTAATCTGAATTGTTTTTTAATCACTATGTACAATTTTGAGCTATTTAGTAACATTTACACTTTAATTACATGCGTAAGATTCTATGTTACATTGATTAAAACAAAAAAATTACAAATCCATAAATCATAAAGATTGCAAGAAACATGCGAAAATAGTAGTTCTAAATATTAAAGATAGGATTTAAAGGGGAGATTTCAATTAAAAAATGTGATTGCTGCAATTTTTTTAGTCAAAATGTTGATTTATTAATTTCTAATTACATTTATGTCATAGAAAATCTCATAATATATGAACAGAAATGTAAATCGTACTATTGAATTTAGATACTTTATACTGAGTATTATTATTCATAATAATATTTTTAAATGCATTAATCTTCTTATTTATAAATCTTGTCTTGAACCCTAATCACTTATCCATTACTTTTTGTCTCTTCGGTGGCATTTCTTCATTGTTAGATTCGACAAACCTTCCCGATTCTAGTAGATCTTCGAAATCTTCAAGACCATTACCGTCTTCGTATTCAATATTTTTTTAGTCTGAATTGGTCCTTCATCCACAATTTCATCTGAATCACTAACTTCCTCGTAGGTTTTTTCTTCCACATTGGTGCATTTTTCAGAACCATGGCAATTTGAGCATAAATTTGTGCATTTTAAGCCATGTTTTCGGCAGCCACATTTTAAACTGTTACATCCAGTTTCACAGCTGCAGCAAATAGTTTTGAGCAATATTTCCGGAATTAACTCCTCTGTAAATTTGGGCATAATCCCACGTTGATGTTGCCCTGTAACAATGTTGTTCTGCTGTACCTTCTGTGGGTGGGAGATTTGCCAATATGAACGATGATTTAATTTTTGCCAATTGATATTTTTGAAATCTTAATTGATTCAGTGTTGTATTATCATTTTTACATTTATAAATATATTTGATTAATTGTAATCCATTTTTTTATATTTTTTTGTTTGCATCTTTTTTATAAAAAATATTGGCCAAATTTGACACATTTTTACCGTCTAATAATGAATTTACAATACCCTTCTTTCCTTTTCCGGCAAATCCAGATGTTGTATCGCAACCAGAAAAACAATGCAGAAATGCAACGATATTTTTGAAGGATTCATATTTAAAACTATTAGACGTGAAAAATAGATCTTTTGCATTTCCAGAACCTGGTTTGAGAAAATAAATGTCATGATTAACTCAGGTATATAAGTTATCTTTAAATAGCAATAAATAGGCATCTATGCACATAATTTAAAGAATATTCTACAACTTTCTCAAAATATTGTACATGTCTTATTAAAAATTAACTTATTTGGTTGTTAATTATAGAAGTATATTTCGATTTATATTTTTTGTTTAACAGTGTAACATAGAATCTTACGTTTTTCATGTAATTAAAGTGTAAATTTTACTAAATAGCTCAAAATTGTACATAGTGATTAAAAAAAATTCAGATTAGAGTTTTTTTTCTTTTCTTTGCAATTTCTGAGAACATTTGCCATAGTAATGTATATATTTTTTACATTATCAGAAAGAAGAGATTTCAACGAACAATAAACTCCCCGACTTTTTTTAAAAAGCGGATATTCTGAGGCGAGAATTTTCAACTGAAAATTAAGGTGTTTTTTCGATATTACGTCAAACTAAGGTGAAAAGATAAATATTTCAAATCAAAAATATTACAGTGTCTTTAGGACATAAAAAGGTATTTAAAAAGTAAGTTTTCACCAAATTTCGTGAAAATTTTTTTTTGCATAAGATAAAAATTAAAACAAAAAACTGATTATTTGAATTTTTCACATAAATGTTGAGGTTATGTGAAAAAAGTGTAATTACAAAAGTTGTAGGTCTCTTTATTACCCACAACTTTGTCGTTTAATTTTTTTCCATAGGACTTGTAGTTTTGCCGGAAATCGAGATACACAGTTTTTTACCCTTAAAAACTCACCTCCTTCCACTTCCCGACCTCAGATCACCCGTAAATTATTTTGCCTTTCATTTTTGTTATATTCTCGTCCTTTTTTTAACGGGTTTCATCCTACTATTTTTTTTTCTCTTTTTACCATTTTCAATCACAGAGATGGGATTAAATCGTAATTGAGCTGCGCGAAGACTACTTTGGCGTAGCAAATAGCAGATATTTAATATTTTTAATTCATAATTTAAAACGAACATTATAAATTTCATAGGTATTAGCGAAGCAATGCAAAAAGAAATAAACTACAAACTTTTAAGTGTTAGAGTTTTATTGAAAACGAAAATTTTGTATTTTTACAAAGGTAACGGCTGTTTAATGTTGGCAGAGGCTATCAATCGTTTTTTTTTTTTTGCAAAAAAAGAATAAGCTGCGAGATATATGAAACATTATGTTTATATTATTGCACGCGAATTTGCATGAGAGATCTCATACAAAATAAAATCATGCGTCGTGTAACAGCTGCAAATCGCCAGTTAGTAAGTCCGCTGCATCTACATGGATATTGCTTTCATAAGCCGCTCAAATTCGCATTCTTCCACGTAACCAGCTGAAAAGTTTTTAAACAATACTTATAATAAAACTGTGGTTGGGGAAATTGATTTAAAGGATCGAGGTTGCCTAGTAAAGCACAGTTTACTGAAGAAAACATAAACTTCTGTAAATAAATTTACAAAAAAAATGTATTGAGGTTAATAAATAATATAACATCCAATTTTTAAAACACTCACACTTATTTTGAGTTACGATAGTCTCGTTCTGGGACGTGTTGCATATTGTTGGATAAAAGCCCTCTGACGCATATGTGCAACATAGATACTCTGGAGAATCTCCCCGTATAGCCGATGCTGCCGGGCGAAGTTTTAAGGTGCCGTCCTATCTACGCACTTAATCTGTCGCGATTGTTTCTAATTTAACACTTTTTTATTAATTCACTTTCTTGTCTGATTGTATGTTTGGTAACAATGAGTTGTTCAGTGACAATTAGCTAGAGACTTGAAACTTAAATAGGGCTCTGTACTATGTTACAATGCAATTTACTTGACAGTACAAATTTTGCTATAGATTTTAAACTATCTTCCCGATGAGTTAAAGATTGAAACTTTTAACTAATGTCAGAACTGGAGGACAATGAAATGCGAGCGGAATTTTTTTTTAAATTTATTACTAAACAAAGAAATTAATGTTCAAATTCTCGTCTACAGGTTATTGAATTCGCGAAATTTTCAGCCCCTAACAATAATAGACATCACTGCACGTCAATAGAGTGTCTTCTATGTGCAGCCAGTATTTCTCTAGACAGGCTGTCCAGAAATGGCCTTGTAGCTGTCACACCACGTGAATACTGGACTAACTCGGAAGAAAGTGTTACCAGCAAAGTGTTGTGTGATGATGTTTAACGTGCATAACGTGGCAACACAGCACGGACTGAAGTCCCCTCTTGCGTTTTGAAGATATATTAATATCACTGTTCTGACCATCATAGAACCCGGTGCAAATCCCGAGCAGTCCAAACATTAATCAACGTTTACCAGATGTAACATGTGTAAAATAATACCTGGACGTGGAGCGCAATACGGGAACTTCTTCCGTGCTGCGTTGCCATACTTTACGTGACACTGCAAACATTTTCGTCTCCAATTAAGCACAGGGATTCGTGGAGATTACTTATTTTACAGTCTCGTCTGGACTTCCTGTATACACCGATCGCAGCAACATCTTTTCCTTCAGTTTTGTGCCTCACATACTCAATTGCAGCTTATATTGTCAGCCAGCAAAACAGCGTTAGTTAACACATGAGATGTACCTGTCTTAACACGGTCATTCGGGATTGTAAAAAAAGTCGGATTGTAGGGAAGAATTGGGCGAGTGCCCAGAGCTTTTTGCGCCCATACAATCGCTTTGACGTCAGCGGCGCTTTTTGATTAATTTGTTGCAGCACACTGAGAAGGGGAGAAGGTTGAAGTTATTAAAACCGCATCGTTCCCTGTGAAGGGGAGGAAGTTTGCACAGATCTAGTCGAGAGGGAGGAAGTGGTGTTATGAAAGGCGAGAGGACGAAATACACTTAGCTTTGGCATTATCCAGTGTTTAACAAGATGTTACCAGCATAACTATTGAACCTACTTTCCCCAAAAACGATGCAAATTAACACTAAATATTAAAATAACTAACGAACGCCAGGAATATGAAATAATATACTAATCTAGTCTCGTGACATCTTATAACTTGGTGGACCTATAACAACGAAGACTAGTTAAAACAATTGTTGGATAATTATGTTAATAAATATTTTATTGGATTTCTGTTGGTCCTGTATTTCTTGACATACATGAACTAAAATTACTTCACGTGTCATAACATCATCGACGATGTGGGATACATATACAGTATCAAATACAACATTAACCGACAACTTTAAATTTGCATGCCTTACTTAGTACTGAATCTTAACCGAGTCTGAAAAAACTTTGGAAATTTTCCTCACATATTTCATGTAATCAAAAGTATTCGGAGGACATATTTTAAAAACCTGAGTATGGTATGAACAAACGACATAACAATTATTTCGCTATATTAGGTAATAAATACGTGACTAGTTGGATGAAATTCTGATTAATGAGGTACATCACGTGAAAAAAAAATGTTTACGCCAGTGTGTAACTATAACCCCTCATGAAAAAAAAATACACATAGTTGTGTTATTTTGTTATGAAGTATGTCTAAGTGACAGAGATTGGTGAAACTCTTAAATATGGTTACTGTTTTCGTGGGACCAAAAATTTTTAAATTGTCCGTATTTTGATTATATGAACACGGCACATTGCACATAAACGTGAAGTTAACTTACTAAGTAGGCCTCCTAAAATACTGAGTTATATAACGTCCTGTAAAAGTATTACTTAGACATCTCGTGTGATCAAATATGTTGAAATGGACGTCACTTAGAAAAATGGAACATGACTTGAACAAAAACTTAAAAACCGAATCACCCTGCTAAGTACTATATGACTAACGAGTGTGAAGGAATTCTGAAAAATGGTTCCTTATATATCTCGTGTGATAAAAATACTTTAAACCAGCCTCAATTTGGAAATTACGAACACGGTACGATTAAAAAACATAAATAAGTTAATTTAGTCAGTATTACATGTGTACCAAGTTTGATGAAATTCGGAATTACATTTTCTTAGAAGTGTCAGATTATGCTAAAATAGAAAAAATGGCTGCCGTTTTAAAAATTTGAACAGATGATGAACGCCAAACACAAAGGTCAAGTGAACTTACTAAGTAGGCCTAGTATAGGCTATGTGAACCAAGTTTAATGAAATTTGTAACACTATTTCATTAGGCATGTCATACAATGTAAAAAAAATAGTTAAATTGGCCGCCGTTTTGAGAAATATAATATAGAATAAACGAAATTCACAAAGTCAAGGGAACTCACTAAGTAGTATAGAGTGTCAAGAAACAAACGCGAAAAAACCACACCACACGAATACTGGGCCAAGTAAGATACGAAAATGAACGGGGCAAAATGTCGTATGACGACATTTAATGTGCACAATGTGGCATCACCGCACCGAGAAAGTCTCACCTTGCTCTTTACGTCCGGGCACTATCTTAAATTATTACATCAAGTAAACATAGAATCATGTACTGATTGCACAATTTTTTTACCTACGCTCTTCATATTATAGTTAGAACAATAGTAGTAAGATATGTAAGATAACTGTGAAGTGCAAGAGGGGACGAACTACAGTGTTATGTTGCCACGTTGTACACGTGAAATGTTATTGTACAACATTTTGCCACTAACGTTTTCGTCTGCAATCTAACCCAAGATTCGCGTGGTGTCGTTAATATACGTTTGTTTCTGGATATTCTGCATATGTACCAAGATTAAGAAATTCAGATTAAAATTTCCTCGGGTATGTCAAGATATGGTTCATATATAAAATTACCACCCTATTGAACATATTAACCCAGGATGAACGAAATACACTAAATTAAAGTCAACAATATGTATTATATAAGTGTACCAAGTTTGACGAAACTTTGAAAAGTAAGTTCTTGAATATGTGCTACATAATTTTTAAAAACAGAAAAATGGTCACTGTTTTGAAAATATGAACATAGTATGAAAGCAAACAAAAAAGACAAGTAAACATATTAAGTAGTATAAATGTGTATCAAAATTATACAAATCGGGAAAAATATTTTCTCTGACATGTCATACTATGCTAAAAATATGAAAATAGACGTCATTAAATACATATAAAATATCGAATGAACGAAATACACTTAGTATATAGTATATGTGTATCAAATTTGAAGAAATTCGGAGAAATACTTCCTCAGATATAAAATATTTTGTAAAAATATAAAAATAGCGGCAATTTTTCAACTGTTGGCAATATTAAAGTTTGTAAAAGTGAAGTCACGTTGCTAGGTTATTTATGTATACCAATTTTGATGAAGTCCTAAAATACTGTTCCTAAGATATTTGGTGCGATTGAGAAAAGGTTAAAATGGCCGCCATTTTGAAAATATGAACAAAGCGTATACGAAAGACACAGACATTAATAAGTCAGGTTATGAAGTAATCTACTGTACGTGTACCAAGTTTATGAAATTCGATCCATCGGTTTTTAGGGACATACTAACACACATCAAGATACACGCACACATACAGACACACATACAGGATAGTGGTCTCTTAAGCATGCATTTTCCTTCGGAAAGTAGACTAAAAATAGTGATCATTCCCAGGGATACAAAGTCCAGAGAGGTTTAGGTTTTCTTGCAAAAATATAGAATGTTGACTCAAATATTTTAAAGACAATATTTATTAACTGGAAATGAATTTTTTTTGAACAACTATTATTTCTTGGTCAACAATTGTCTCCAGAGTGCCCGAGGTAAACAAGAGAGTGAATGAAAAAAATTCGTTCATCGCTTAAGGTTGCAGCTTGAATACATGTATATTGCTCTTTAGAGGCCTAGAAGTGCGATAGACACAGCACTCGCATCACGACTCACCCTAACCTACAGGCGCAAGAAACTGACATGGTGTGCAGTCTTCTCGCCAACAACTCGCCTGTATGAGACATTCATTGGTGACCGTATCGTTTATGAAGTAATATTAAAGATAAAGGTGAAGTCTACACGCCAATATCCCTCAAATATTAGCGTCAAGATTTTCATACCTAAAATTAACCACACAATTACCCATTTTTGCCATTTTGGTGGCATAATAATACATGTTAGAGATACATGGATTACCTGAAATGGGTATACACGTGTGTAACGTTCTTTGAGTGCTATCCATAAGCCGGTATTAATGGTTTGAAGGCCAGCACTCCATCCATCCGCCCGTGCTGGGTCTTGAAATATGTAGTGATGACATTCTCAACTGTATCATCCACTTCACAAGCTTGACACAAGACTTTGCGTCACGACAGCAAGGTCATAAGAGACGGTGACAGACAACTTAACACAATATCAGGGAGTCATGCGAAAAAGCGGCCGTGGCCTACATCACAGCATTCGTCCGAAGCAATTTCGGGAAACATTTGTCCATTCACCCCATCAGTACGGAAGACAATTGTGAACCACTGCAGGCCTACCCTCGCCTAAATCCATAGTTGTTCCCTCTGGGACCGTCATCTCCCAGAATACAAAATGGAAATGACGTACGTAGAATAAAAAACTATTCAGATAGTGCTAAGTTCACTAATTCGAGGGTCGGGAGTGAAACCCTTTTATAGGGTGATGCAGATACTTGTCTGTCCGAGTCCTAATAGGAGCTCGAGCGTAAGGATGACCCAACCACGTGCGTTGGATACTGTTTAGTCTCTACGCACACAGCACTGAATTGGCATCAAGTATTCCCGTTGTAGTCTCTCTCATCTCCATTCAGTTCAGATGGGGTCTTCTAATTTTAAGACATAAAAATATATTAAAAGTAATGCTACGAGTCACTCAGGTATACTTAACATGTCTCACAGTTACGTTTTACCGCAACAAAGTGATGGTAAACTACCCATTTTAGCGCTAAACATGCACATTTAATGTACCTCCACAGCTACCCGAAAAACATACTAAATGCTGGTTGTAGGCCGATGAAATTAAAACAATATACTATGTTAAATAACATATTTACGACGGAAGCTCTCCACACTGTTTGCTGACAAAACAAACAACGTCTTAAGTATTATGCAGGCTACTTCGGGGAAAACAAGTACTTTGTTTGTTGTGAGGGAAAGGTAATGTAAAGTAAGTGTCGTTTGAGACAGTGATACACAACTTGACCTAATGGCAGAAATGAGAGAGGAAGCAGCATTGGTCTTTGTCAAGGAACGATCCCAGCATTCGCCTGGAGCGATTTCGGGAAATAATTACTGGAGACGGTACCTGAGAGCAGGACTCCTTAGGCGTTTTCAAAAGTTCACGAGGGTACGGGAGGTAAGACCATATTTCAGATAAGGTTCACATAACTATACTCGAGTGTCGAAGGAAGTCTACTCGCTACCAAATATTTATCTGTCAGCATCTCGATCACATCCTCTCGTGCAGGATAAGTGGCGCGGCGGTTAGCATACGAATGTCACCATTTGCCGCGAATAAAATGTAAACCGTTCACGTAAACAAAACCACAACGAAGCGAAACTAAATTCACTGTCTCCAAAATGTAAAAAGAAGCAAACACAAAACGAATATTATATGTAAACTTAATTATAAAACGTGTAAATAATTTACACCGGACGTCGAACTTAGCAAAATATTTAACAGGCATAAAATACTCTATGCATTTTTTATGATTTCCTTCCATCTTGTAATCTCGAGGAGCATTACCTGTATTCGTCAAGATCCTAGTGATAGATAAAACCTAGCCGCATGACTGAATAACTGAATAAACTTTCTTTACTCCAGTTTATGAGCTTATGAAAATTTCTCTTGACTGGGCCGCCAGTAGGCGTCTGCCGAATCCTGGGGGATTAAACACGAAGTGAAGCCAGTCATAAAACAGGGAACAGGGAACGCACAAAGCGGAGGAAATGGGACACGCGCGATAAAAAAAACACAGGACAAGAGTATCCACCAAGTTTCCCAGATGCGAAAACTCGGGATCTACTCCGTTGGGAATCGAACTGGTTCGACAAGTTGGAAGACGAGTGGTTTCAACACATTTATTCTGAATTTTTCATAAAAATGCTTGGCACAATAAGGCTTAGCCACTCGCCATTATGCCAAACATTCCCTCGTGCATGACATTGATATTTCATGTTCCCCATTGTTAACTTAGTATTTACACATGTAGTTAGACGAATTTCATTGACTTATACATACGAACAAAAACTTACACTCAGACGGACCTGGGGATAGAATGGATAACCTCACATCCATAACCAGGTTAGCAGATGATTACGCAACGGGGGTCGGTTCTCTTTGCCAACAACACCCAAAAGTATGAATCACAGGCGTGCCTCGTGATGTGACGGGAATGCAGCGACTCGACTAGAGTCCCTAGCTGACTGTAGTGCGAGCGAGAGGGTCAAAATACTTTCGTCGCCATATTTTAGGCCGTCGCGTCCCGAACGCAGCGTGAGAAAAGACATTTTGGTCAGTACTTCTAGGTCCTTAAAGCTTGTGAACGGTGACATGATGTCGTTATTGACCTACGCCGGAATGAAGGGGTGGGGAAACTGGAGATCCCCGAGAAAACCTACTGACCAACGACATCGTCCGGCACGATTCTCACACGCTAAAATCCTGTGGCTGACATCACCGGGAATCGAACCTGGATAGTCTTGGTGGGAGACGAGTGCTCTAGCCAGTGTCCCAACCACGGACCCACCGAATGCAGCCAACACAACCTGGGGGCCTGCACTGTGGTTGATCGGGCCCTTCACGATGATTGATCTGACTCCTCCTTCGCCGCTGAAGGAAGGCGGGTTGACTGGCGGTGGTGGCCTGTGCAGGGAGGGGAAGAATTTTGATTGATGCGAGCCCGTCATCATTTCTGTACGGGGCACTGGGGAGTGTTCCAAGGGTCCAGAGCTCAGACGAGACTCCCCCTGCAGGGGGACTACCGGACAATGGATGGGGCACCGTCTGGGAAGTCGGGTCGTGCTGGCATCCGATTATGTCGGCGCGAGTTTAGGTTTGGGGCGGCTGAGGCGCTGTTCATACTTCCCTACCCTGCCGCGTGGGCTAATGACACGTTCGTCCACAGCCACCGGGCGCGTCTAGTCTAGGCCGAGCACTCGGGCAAGACGGCGTTTTCTTCGCCCCGCTGGTAAATCACCGTCCATAGGGGGCGGATGACTGGTGATGTTCCACGTAAAATAAATCACCGCCCTCGACGGGACGCAAGAGAGACGTTATGCTAATAATCGTGATCGAGTTGGCAAGGAAAACTACGACGCGAGTATACCGTGCCTGTTGTCGTAGGTGGTGAATTACAAGCCTAATATGTACTCTGTAAACATCCCTGATGCTGCCGGGATACTTTAATGTCTGCTGTGAAGTAAAGAAACGTTGTTGTAAATCATATTTGTTTTATGTATTCGGGATGGTCCTGGACTACAGGTACAAACGCTGTGATGTATTTTCATTGCTAAGAGTAATGTACAACAAACATGAAAACCTATAATTGATTAGTTTAAAAAAACTGTAAATAATACAATTTACGTAAATATCTAAGTGAGTAGGTTTCAAGCATGACTTATGTTACCTTAAATAACTGTCCTATAAAGCTTATAAAAATGCGGTCGATTCAGTGGCTGGCACGATTGTCCCACAATATTTCGCATGGAAGGTGACATGGCGAATGTTGCCTTTGTCTGGCGGGTATTTTCTCGGTACTATGCCACTTCCCCTGCCATTCGCATGCCGTCACCTCTACATTGTAGGGCTTCACTTCAGGGTTCGGCAGATGCCTGTACGGGCGCCCAGTCAGAAGTTTGCTTTCAGGGCATAATAAGCCTATGCTATTTGGTCACCCTCCCCAAACGTAATTTAATTTCAACACAGATTTACACCATTTGACCGCGTTTTCGCAGCACTATGAACATCGAACGTATTCAAGTTCGTATGCGGTTACACGTTGTATGACTATCTTACGATCGTTATTATTAGACACCCGGATATTTCGCGGGTTCAAAAACCAACCGGATCGACTTGTCACAGACTAAATGGAAATACAGTCGTGAACTAACGCCCGGCTCGTTTGTCACAGGCCTTTTTGTCGTTTATTGGCTGCCCGAAGCAATTCATACCAGCCCCATGTCACGGCAGATTTTCTATTGGCCTGGCTGCTAGCTAACAAGGCAGTCGCCTTGCACTGATTGGCGGTAGGCGTTTCTGCCACGTTGCTGGCCAGCGAAGTCATTTTGCTGGCGTGTGTGACTGAGTTTTGCCATCCTAGCGGCAATTTCCCTTCTATATGTGTCAATGTTCTGCGGTTCTCTGTACACTCTGTCTTCAGCTTCTTGTTCATTGGCTGCTGCTCCAGTGAGTGGACAGTTACACATATGACAAGGTAGTGCGGGAGTCAGTGAATGTTTTCACGCACGCTTACTCTTAGTTTACCGTCCTCAGGAAGAGATTCAAATTATGCACTGATGTCCAGAAACACTCACATTAAATACTTGGCTGACGTGTCCTCTACAGCTCTCAGGACATCATGCAACACATTGTCAGTACCAATTCCAGCTCGGAAACCGTACTGGTTTTGGGCAAGCGCATTTTCCTCAACCAGGAGGGACAGGAGTCGGCGATACACTAGTTTTCAAAAACCTTCGCTAGCATCTGGAGAAGCGTCAACGGTCTGTAGGAGGATGCCTCCCCAGGATCCCTGCCATCTCCCACATACAAAGTTCTTACTAATCCTGTCTTCCATTGACTTGGGAAAATTCCGTTTGTCAAGCAGTCATTGTATATCTCAAGGAGAACATCAGTCAGCCTCGAGTATGCACGTTTCAGGATCTCAGCAGTAATGCCGTCCAATCCTGGCGCTTTCCTGTTATTAAGCCCATATACCACATCGGTTAGCTCCTCCCTGGCGAATGGTGCAGCATCCTCTGAGTTCCGAGGGCACGTTACTGCCGCCCTCTTATGCCCATGCTCAGGCTTGTTCCCAGTGACCTAATTGGGAAAGCAATTAACGTGCACAGGAGGTTTAGATCTAAAGTCATCTCAAATAAATTCGAGAAATTTCCAAGCCGTTAGTTGTCATTTTCATTTTTAAACTAAATCGACTGTGTAACAGTATCAGAACGACATTTTTTCTGTACTTTGGAATGATTTGCTTGTTAAAAACTAAGAATTAATTGGAATACGATTACTACAGCCGCTAAAAATCACGAAAAAAATTAAGTCAACATTGTCTCCGTAAACTGTTGTATCTATACCTTACTATTATTAGGTGATGCAATCTGTGATACAAGTACACTGTTACGGACAGTTCACACGTTTCCTGTGTTAACGTTTGCCTAGTTTTATTGGACATTTTGAAGAGAGAAAAAGCGACTAAGGCCATGCTCTTTAGTTCTACTGTTTACGCGACATTTTTTTTTTTAAGCTTAAACGATAGCACATATCAAATATCTGCCTGGCAGATTTGTTTGAATAGATTTTGCCGTGATAGCAAAAATTTTTCAAATCAAGAAAATATACGGTTTCGGCTACAAATTCAATCGACCAGTATTTATTTGATTGGGTAGTTAGCTAAAAACCATATTATTTACTGACTTGAAAAAATCAGCCAACATGGAGAAGAAGATTTTTAACACAAACTGCCAGAGATATTTTTGATATCGTCTCTCCTTTAGGCGTAAGAAAATTAATATCGCTAAAAAAAAGTAGAAACTAGAGAGCATGGCCTTAAAATATACGTCGTAACACTGTCTGTCTGGAAAACTACTGTGTCTTGTTTCGTCTCTTCGTTGTGTCGTTTGTCTTTTCTGTATATGTCTGTTGCGTTTTGTCTCGTCTATTTGTTGTGTCTTTTTGTTATTTTCCTGTTTGTGTCTGATATTTGCTGTGTTTTTTGTTTCATCTCGTCGTTGTGTCGTATGTTACTTGTTTTTTATTTTATTTGTTACTAGCAGTCCCCCGCGGCTTTGCTCGCGAGTATTATTCGTAACTGATAATATTTACTTTAATTGAAAAACCTCTTTGTACACAAGATTGGTAATTCAGTCATCAAGTGTTAGAATGTCCAAGCGGCTAGTTGAGCTAACTCTGCAGAAGGATAATTAGCTATAGCTGTCCATGCGAAAAGCAGTCTTAAGTTTGTCCCTGCCACTAACAGCGACTTCGCCTGGGCCTTATTTATAAAACTGCCAATTTGACGTTCTATGGTAGTTACAGACATCTAAGGTAAGAGGTTAATCGAATGAGAAACATCTGTTTACCCTGTGCACAACCATTGGTGACGGTGCCCTCAATTATATAT
>PNEQ01071001.1:0-25917 GCA_003012365.1 Medauroidea extradentata
GGGTTGCCTACGCTGAGTTTTCATTGCGCTCCCCTACGAAGACGGTACATTTCCGCCTACGGGTTTATAGTTAAAAAGTGCTTGTTTTGGCTCGTACTACCTGCCCTCAAGCGTTGTATCATGAATTAATATACACCCTGTATAAAGAATTACATGGGAAATTCTTTCAAAGCACTAACAACGGGCATTTTGTAGGATGATTTCACAAGTTTTTAGTTTGTATTTGGAGCTTATAATTTGTTCACTTTCAAACAAACATTTTATCATATACGCAATGGTTCATGGCTGTTCAATCGGTAAAAAATATTTTTCGTGATTCAGCGAATATTTTATTGTTTCGTGTTGTGATACAAAGAGGAGAAGTAAACATCTACTAGTTAGCACATAGTACCAAGATTTTCAGGTCTAGTAAGGAATGATATTTACTTAAGGTTCGAATGGAACGACATCGGAATGAAGCCTTTGAGGAAGCGGGAGAACACTGAGAAAAAACCGCCAGTCAACATTATCACTCAATACGAATCCCACGTGCGAATATCCGTGTCGACCATACTGGGAATCGAGCCCGGATCCCCTAAGTAAAAAGCGAGCTCCATAGATGTTAGCGACACGATACGAAATAAAACTTGTCAAATACACCAGCTCATGTTAAAATCAACATTCTCAACATTTTTACGATATATATAATGAAACAAACTAAATACCTATATTAACATAAATTCCAAATATCGTTTACACATAAATAAGTTAAAAAGTTAATAGCAAATTAACCATAAAATATTTTTATGAATCTTTCCTGTTGATTGTTTATGACACAGCTAAGAAAAAAAAGTTTTAAGCTGTTAAGCTCATTCCCTGTATATAGTTTGTTTTAACAATGATGCAACGAACGGAAATTATTTTTGACAGAACGTATTTAAAAAAAATTAGAGCCTGTGTGCAATCGTACAGTGCACATTTGAATGTAGACATTTTTCAAAAGAATGCACAGTTATCGGGAAAAATATAGAAATATATAGGGTGGAAAGTAAATCGCGGAAAAACTCACGGGTACAGGCAGCCAGACCTAAATCATGAATAATGAGTATAGCAACCACACCTATTTTCGTCAACAGTGTGGGTGTAATACCACCGTGAAAGTTGTGTTAATGAACATGTTAAGGTACGATTCATCAACCACTACAAACAGAACGCTGACCTTCTGAATTCGATTCGGATGAATGGCGACACGTATTCAGGTAATAAAGTGTCAACACCATCCCATCCCATCCCATGCGATGGAAACATGGGGTCACCTCTGTTATTATGCACGTACTTCTCTACATGTGCACCTGTAGCAGCCCATCTAAGGGAATAGAGAACCAGAGTGACATATGGAACCAACAAGGTGCACTTGTCCGAACACGCTCAGACAAGTCGTTTCTTAGATACAGGCACTCAAAAGTCAGAGCATCGTGGTAATGCCGACATGTAGGCAACCCTTGTTGCACGTACATGAAGACATGCTGTCAAGGCACTACTGCAGACTTTTTCAATGGATCACTTCTTAATCTCGCGCACCGCGCCGGTGTGAGCCAATAGTTTGCATAGACCATCTTACATGACGATGTGCTGTAATAAATATCAATATAGTCCAGTACAGCACGTAATTGAAGAGAATCGACTTCACCATCTACAATACTGACACTAGATGCTGACGGCACTTCAACAAAACCTGAACATTGTGGGTCGAATCCTGTGGACTGATGTAGCTTATTTTATCCAAGAAAGTGTTCTTAATTGGCACAACACCACCATTGATATCACGGCAAACTTTATGTCATTCCTGCCAGGGATTGTCAGGTTCGATGGGACATAAACATCAGGTGTGATATCCTGGGAAGCCGGTTGTCTTCCCTGACAGTCTCACAGGAGGTTGGTAAGCAGTGTTTCTCCGCGGAGTACCGCAGAGCTCTTAAGGCTGCCGCCTGGTGAAGGGCGTATTTGTATGTGAGGCGAAAATCCATGATGCGATACGAGCGACGTCGGCCGGCACATGTATTGTGATATCACCTCTACGGCCAAAGTCGTAAACGCGATGGCAGTGTTCCCTCCGTAACGTTTTTAATGTGTTACTTTAAGCGGCGACACTATCATGTTATTGAACGCGTCACTGTATCAAAGTCCAATGTACTTGTAGACCTCAGTTTCGAACAAATCCGTTGAGAAACAACCGCGTGAAAACAAAACATATTTTAGCTAATTTTGAGGACCTTAACATATAGTTTTCAATGTGCGTAATGTCTTGAAAGTCGCATTCACAAGTTGTCTGAAGTGTGTTTTATTTTCATGGATAAACATTGGGGACGCACGTTTACTGGTCTCTGAGAAAAAATTAACTCCGAACACGCTGCATGCAGTTCGAGCGCCATCCAGGTGTCCGTCGTAAAGGATGTTTCACTAGTGCTGCGATGCGTTATGTAGTACCAATATGATTGGACACTGGTGCATTAAGTGCAGTAGCTCATCAGTAAATATATCGTATCTGTCCATGGCAGTAGATAGGAAGGGATGGACATGTATCCTGGCCAGCAAGGCCACCGGATCTCTGTCTCTTAGACTACTCCTCGTGAGGATTCTTTAAGGAACTAGATCAACATGTAGCTATGGACAGCATCGAGTAACGCATTGTCAGAATGCATGTTGCTGTTAATATTTAACCAATGATCACTTTCATGCTGTGCAGGCCACGGTTATGCGTCATGTGCGGGCCTGTGTTGGGTTAGATAGAGGACAATATTTAAACACACGCTACTTAGAAACTTACACGGTGTCATTAAGACTGTTTCGTATAATGTAAATACAAGAATGTAATCACTGTCGTGTTATGTGCTGGTACGTACACATTGTAGCTCCTGGTTTTCTAGCATATTTAAACTATAAAATATTATTTTGTTGAATTACACGTACCACTAAAGACGTCCTGTATGCGCCCTTGCAAACAAGTACTTCCCTTTCCCCTTACTTGTTGTCATGTGTGTTGCATACCTCTCGGTAGTAAAATTGTGCATCGCTAGTGTTCCTCGGAAGCATAGGGGTCACAGTGGCCGAGGGGCGGAGTCGGCCTCGGATTTTCGCATGTGGGAATCGTGCCGTTGTTCGGCGGGTTTTCTAGGGAATCTCCCGTTTCCCCCACCCATTCATTCCGGCACTACTCCATTCTCATCTCATGTCACCGAAACCAACGCTTAAGACCTCGCTGTTAAGCGCTGACCAAAATATCTCATTCACTGCTCGGAAGCATGTCTTAAAGTACGTGTTACAAGGGTTGCCTACCTGTCGGCATTACCACAATATATGATATTTGAGTGCCGGTATCTAAGAAACGGTATGTCTGAGCTTGTTTGGATAACTGAACTTTTTTGTTCCTTTTGTCATTCCGGTTCTTTATTCACTAGGACGGGCTGCTACAGGCGTACATGTATAATAATACATGCATAAAAGCATGAAAACAGATGCAACCCCATGTTTCCATCGTATGGTGTTCGATGGTGTTCGCACTTTATTCCCTGCATACGTGTCGTCATGCATCCGAATTGAATCCGGAAGTTCAACGTTACATTTGTAGTGGTTGTTGAATTATCGTCACTTAACATGTTCATTAGCACAACTTCCACGGTTGTATTACACCCATAGTATTGATTATAGAGGCGTGGTTGATGCATTCATTATTCTTGAATTAGGTCTGGCTACCTGTACCCGTGAGCTTTACCGCGATTTACTATCCACTCTGTTTATATTTTTATAGCAAATATTCTGATAACTTAGATGCAAATCTAAAAAAAGTACGTTATATTGCTACAAAAATATTATATCGTAACTGTATATGTGTAAGTGCCATAACAACATAGCGATATTTTATGTCGATATTAAGTACTTTATGAAACTTTGTTTTATAAAACGTTTGAAATCAACCAGACATGGCTTTAACAAACACGTTTTCAGTGACCGTATTCAAATAATTCTTTTAGTGAACAAATCTACAGTTCCTTTTTTCCGACGGTTTATATTTTCAAATAAAATATTTGATTTTTTTTTTTTTTTTTTTTCAAGTTTTCAAGTTGTTTTTCCCATATCCAAAATATGACCTAATGTGTTAGAAAATATATAAAAATATATTTTGACACCTGAAAATTAAAAATATAATTTCCAGTCTCGGAATCAAATGTAAAACATTTCGGAATCTGAGGTCATTGATCAGTGATGCATGTGTCTCGCAAAATAATTGTTGACAAAGTTCTGAAAATGTATTTCCTTTGACGAAGGGTTTGTATATTTTTGTGAACGAATTCTAAGAAACCAGTCACATTTAATAAATGTATTAATATTGTTACAGTTAAAATAATGTCGGTTTTAGTGCAGAATAAATTAAAAATTTTTCCTTGCATTTGAAAATTGGTTGGTACAACGTGCTGAACTTGTTGGACACTTTGGTTGAGGTTCCTCTCGTTGAAGATGGCAAAATTCGGACCAGAGGTTATTAGAACATTTAAATATAAAGAGTTACGTTAGCAGCACATTCATTATTGCCAAGTGGCTTGTACATGACCCGAACTATCGGCGCAGACATTGCATGTTCCCTCATTCCTCGCTCTTGACCTTCCAAGGCCATCACGGGCAAAGATCAGCTGACACCTCCCAGACTTCCCTGTTGCTGTTTGTTCCGACAATAACCTTCCTCCTTCCTCGCCCCTCCCACACTCATACTTTGGGCGGTTCTGAAATTTGGGCGTCGGCAATGGAAGTTTCGAGACGGGATGAGTTAGGTCAGCTCGGACCTACGTATAGAGGTGCAGCTTGAGTTCACGGGTTTGTTGAAATATTAGCTGGAAGATGTCGGAAGACAGCGGAGGTGTTGGAGAGCACCAGAGGATCGTCGGCTGAGGAACGGGCCCAAGTCAGATAAGCAGATATATTATATTTAAGTTCATACAAGTTGGATGAATTACAGTGGTTGTGGTAATTTAAGTTCGGCCTGCTAGCCAGTTTAATTTAATTTAGGGAAATACGTGAGGATAATTGTAATGTTTCTTTTACATGGTGTGTAGGCGCGCGTCATAGATATTAAGTAAATTAATTATGTTAGGTCAATAAATTCTAGGTTAAGAATGTTGGGGTTCGGTTACCCGAAAATGGTGATAAGTTCGCGATCTTTGAGGCTGCCGTTTAGTTTTGAAAATAATTGGTTATGTGTTTGATGTGTCGCGATTGTGCAGTGTTAACTGTCAGGCCGGCGATAGTGATAAGACATTGTTAAAATTCCGAAATTTAAGTAAACATTTTTTATCTAAGACGAGAAGTATTTTCTTATTGAAATTTGCCAGCTCAAGATTATTCCTGCCAAAAATTTATAACTTAAGGACTGTTTTCACAATGTCTGTTTAAGGTATTAGTTATCTGACCATATGATAAATATAAACGAAACTTTTAACAACTGGTTAAAACAATAGCGTTTCTGAAAACACTACTCCCGTTTCAAAATGTTACGGTTAGCTAAGTGCTGGTTAATGTAAATTTGGCAACCATGCAGTGACGTTTCACGTTGTGATTGGTTGTTGAATAGTTTTTTTTTAAGTCGCGGTTAACATTAGCTTGTAAACAATAGACGAAAGAGGTTAAAAGTGCACCTCCCGGTAGTTTTATTACCTCTGAAAACGAACATTTAATTACCATATTGTGAAATGTAAAAAACAGGTGCAGTGACGTAGAAACAGGAAGAAGAATATTGGATGACAGTTGCAGCCGAGTTCAAACACTCTTTCGGGCGTGTGTCTGCGTACCGACAAATTTTTAAAAGCGAAGTACGGAAACGTAAAAGATCGACACGAAAAAAGAATAGCAACGAGGGTATGCAATTCTTTAAGGCGTGATGTGGGATGGCACATAAATTCGCTTCAACAAATTTGTACGAGAAAGTCAACATTCGTAATAAGCATGGACGAAAGTAAGCAGGCTTGTAGAAACTTCTATTTTGTTTCACCGTTCATGGTTTTGCAAAGTTTAGCTTTGCAATTTACGATTATATGTGTGTGAAATTACTGCAAGGAACATTCTCTATGTTCGTGTTACTTATATTCGGCGAACATAACCTCTCATGAATGAAGCTAAACAGTAACTGAAGATTTATTTTCAGTAGCAGAGAAAATATATACGGTTCAGTAGTAACAATCTCTGTTTCAGATAATGAGGTGTGGAAAATTACTGATTTTTGTTGTCATGTGTGAATATTTGAATAAAAAACAGTTCAGATATAACATGTGCTATTTTTAATTTTGTTTATGTGCTAGCAAAAATTAGATGCATTTTGGACGTTTATTTACAGAAAATACGTGGGATTTTGTGTAACCTAACCAAAACTAACCTCTTCCTCTCTACATTTAAAACCAAAACAGAAAAGAATAGCAATATACATTTTGTAGCTTAAGGTAAATATGCTAATTAACAATGTCACAACATGAAACACGTTTCTTGAAATATTACAGTACGTAAGTTAATATTTTTGTACAAATAAAATATACTGACAAAAATTGTCATCTATCGGCAGGACATTTTTCGGTTTGGGAATACCGCGGTCGTAGAAGTACAGGTCTGGACACTCCCTTATCTTCAACGTATTTTGCTTGACCCCCTGCTTGGTTGCAATTCACCAAGTTACCGAGAATTTCTGCGTGTTTGGCGTTACTATCAGAGCGGTCGAGCTCAAACTCCGCCCACTTTATTCCAGTGTTTGCATTATAATGTAAATGAAGATTGCTGAAGCCATAATTTAGCGAAGGGAGTGTTTCATAAGTTGATAAATAATACGTTTTGATAAAAAGTGAGAGGGAAGTGGGCGGAGTTTGAGCCCGACTGCCCTGATAGTAACGCCAAACACGCACACATTCTAGGTAACTTGGTGAACTACAGCCAAACAACAAGGAGGTCAAGTTTCCAGGCGAGTGTCCAGACCTGTTCTTCTACGGCCGTGGGGAATACAAATATTGAGTTTAGTTACCAACCATCATCTTTAAAAAGTTAGGTCTGCCCAAACCTCAGTTGTGAAACAACTTCCGTATTGGCAGTGATACATTCATTTCGATTGAAACTGTTATCCAATACAAATTAAAGAACTGATGACTTCGTTAGTATAGCTTCACATTAAATTATTTTTTTCTGATTTTGTAACACATAATCATGTTTTCGTCAAAACATGTTATTTTTATTGCTTAAAAACACAATCTGCCATATTTGTTCAATGTTCCAGTTAACTCAGCAACCAGAACTTCTTCTTGTGTTTAAATTAACTGTTGATTACCACTAGTTAAACAATAGTTTTAAGTTAACCATAACTCGAGAAACACAAAACACTGCTAACCACCACTTAAAATTTAATCAGATGATAATTGGAACATAACCAGACATTATTGTGAAACAGGCCATTATACTTTAGTAAGATTTTATAGCATATAAATGAACTGCAGTATGTTGAATTTCGTGAAGATGGTGGCAGCTCAAAGAAAAGAATATTATTTAAACCTTCTTGGCGTGTTTGAAACATTGACTATCATTTCTATTTACATTTGGAATAATTATTCAATTGTTTGAAATTATCTCTCATCATATTAATAACTGTTCCTGAATTTGTTTCGACTCATTAAAACGTTATTTAATTTTTGCTACACAATATTAATTATTATATAGATAAATTTGTACTGTAAATTTAAGGATTTAATTGGTTAAGTTATTTGCTGTATTAAGTAATTCCCTCTACGTCTTAACATTTTGATTCTACCCATAATATTTAAGTGTTAAGTTAAAATTGACAAGAAGTACCACATTTCTTTCACAGTCCCCCAGAATATGTACCTTTTTGCAGTTAACAGCCAAGCGAGTGAGATTGGGTCAACGGTATGTTATTTTCCTAAAACACATATTCATGCTTTGGTAGCAAATAATTTTTCGCGGTTTCATGTATTTTCGAATGCACTATCTCGATTAACTCCAGGACACTTTTATAGGATGAAAGAGACAGAGAGAGAGATAAAGGAAAATATTGAAATAGAGAAAGAGAATATGTGTGTGTGAAGTAGAATGTAGGGACTGATTCCCCACTGTTGGACTATTTCCAAAAGCAGAGAAACAGGATATACCTCTTGCATACAGACTGCCGAAACTTCATCCAATCTTCACGAACGCGTACTTTACCAACAAGGTCAAAGATAAAACTTTGCAGACCAACACCACGCTCTATGAGTAAATGGGCTCATGTGTTCTCGGGAAACCCTAATGGCCCCTAACTCGCTGTTGGCAAGATGGTGCGAAAAAAACCAAATATTTTATTTTTGGCATATTATCACATACTCTCGTGTAGTATGTTAATCAGGATATAAAACGGCAGCAAATAACTTGTGTGTTGTTATAATCTTTCATAATCATTTGGTACAAAGACAGTACCTTCACTTAAAATAACTAGGTACTCTGTTTAGTCAGTAATTTAGTGACGTTCTGAACTGTTTGGTTTTGGATGATGATCTTTTATCTAATTATCAGGTTTTAATACTTGGGTAACATGTTACATCAGTTATTCGATAGAGGCCGCTTTAGGTCTGTTTTGGAGAAGTTTTTTTTTAGGAGAGCAGTGATCAAAGTAATTAAATCTACGGGTTTAATTACATTTTGCGTAATTTGTACGTGTAAGTAAACTCTTTACACCTGAGTAGTATGGGCAACACAGGTTTTACCGCAACATTTGGGTTGCCTTAAGTTAGGTACTTTAGACCAAAACTACCGTAAAATTTAACCCCTTTTATCTAATTTAACTTACGGAACAAATTTTAATTTTTGCCGTAAACAATATTAGTTCAATTTACGATTATATCAAAATAATTTATCATCAAAACTTAACATAATTTTAAAGCAACCCAATTTAATTTTATACCAATCCAGGAACTAAACCATAAATTTTTGTTTATAATTCTCGTCACATTTTCGACACAGATCTAAAAGTATTTTATCATTCAATAGTGATTTTATAGTAAGTTAAAATCCCTCTACTATATTATCTTGAGACTGCAATTATTACAATTCTTTATTATATTTATCATAAAGATATGCGCTAAGTATGTGTAGGAAGTACCAAGTTACCATCCTCTGAAATACGTATATTTACTCATATCTACATTATATAAATTTTTCTTTAGTCCTTTAATCTTTTTAGTACTGCACGAGAATATTGCTATCATTAAATCTGCGTCAGATTGTGTGAGGGCTTTAAAATCAACATATTAATTTGATATTTTTCAATGATCATAATTAACAAATTTAAATTCTTTACTAACTACATGAACATACGATAGAACATAAAATTTTTATTCTTTCAATATCTTTGAATTAATTAATTACGATGTCTGTAAATTATAGAATTTTTGGTATCAGACATTTCCATACGATCATAACAACAGTCAAATGCTTGGAACTTACTCATTTTGTTTTTATGTATAACAAAGTAATTTTATTAACATTTAAAATATAACTTTTAATTTGAATTTATTAGAACGTTGTTTTCTCGATTAATTCGAATATTCAGTGACTATTTCTATTACGGAACTCTATTTCGAATTAATTCGTATTATCGTAAGGATTTAAAACACAGAAACCCCTGATATCTGCATCCAGTAATTAAAATTTTACACCTTTCCATATTTTTAATTATATATATAAATTATAAGTTATTGTACAAAATGTTCAGTTAGGCACATTTTAAAGCAAAGATTAATTTAGCTGATACCGGAAAAGTTAATTAAAATAAAGTACAGTTTGCAAATGTTCAGACAGCTTACGAACTCTTTCTCTCTCTATCTCTCTCTCTCTCTCTCTCTCTCTCGATGTCTTGAGGCTCACTAATAAATAAATTATCTATCTGGCAATAGAGAATAGAGAATAGCAGCACTTTTCCTTCTTACTTGACTATACACTCTCCCTTTAGCGTACTAAGTATTTAGGATGACAGCAGATATGATCCCGGACCTTCCGTGGGATCTGCTGTAAGTCTTCATCTTAAGAGAGTTCAGTGAGCAAGAAGGATTAATGCCTCGGTGCGCTAATTTCAAAAAGCCTACAAGGGCTACGGGGCGTGAAATCTCGATGCTTGAAGGAAGCAAATATTGCATAGCATGTACAGCCGTTCCAAAACTAAATTTTCCAGTAAAACCAAAACAATAAAATTAAAGAAAATACAAATAAATCGGGCGAGAGAGATAGTAGTGGCTAAAATTAATAAATAATAACATTAAAATAGTAAACTAATAATTAGTTAATAAGCATATTAAATAAGGCCTAACATTTCAATGTCAAAAACGATTAAATAAAACATTAGACTAAATCAAAGTGCATCATCTTGCAGCGTCCAAGTAAGAATAAATAATAATTAAAATTTATATCTCCCGGTAATACTATTACAGGGTTATATTAGAGAACCTAGATATGGTAAGAGTATATTTTACTCGCGGTAGACATAAAAATATTTATTGTTTTTATTTAGTACAAACATATTCAAAAGTAACCAAACAACTAATAAGAGGTAATTTTAACTTTCTTTGCATATTTAGACCAGATTATACAAATATTAAATATTTTCATCGTGGCATAGTTGGTGGCGATATGCTATTTGAAATTTTATATAAAATTTTTTAAAACGTTTTTATATTTTGAATCTGTTTCAATACTCTCACGTTTAACACACGATTTCGTTAACACATCTCCGAAGATATCTATTATTAATTAATAGAGAATTTATTTTCGAAAATTTAAAATTGTGAGATAGATGATTACTATCACACACAAATGGTCGGGAATAACATAATAAAAATTTTATGTTGCAGCATCGTTTATAGTTCTATCCACTTTAAGATATTCAACTAATTTACATAGCGGACTGCTACAAAATGAATAAAAATTATTAATATGATAATTACGTTCTTTCCAATAACAAACCCAATGTTTTCCAGAATGTTTAGAAACATCTAAATTAACTATGCCACACTTTTTAAAGTTGTGATTTAGGTAATTCATCAATCATAAATACACCACAAAAATGTTCAATTTTTATTTATTTTTAAAACTTTTATCAATATCATTATTAGTGAGCGGATACTTATTTTTTCGAATTTTTTATACCTGTTCTAAGTTTTTTCTAACTCCAACTTATGCCTATGTTGTTCTTGAAGTTCTTGATCCTTCTTTTGTGCATTATATTACAGATGTAGCAATAGATGCTGCTCCTGCAGCCAAAGGACCCAAATCATCTAATGCAGCAAAGAGTAATGGTAAAAATCCACCTTCGTGTTTTGTTAAACCATTTTCAGTTTTTATTTCTTTCAACATTTTCTTAAGCTGTGGTACAAAGACAGTGAGAGTTATTCCTTTTCCATCTTTGAGCTTCTTCGTTTTACGATCAAGTTGTTCGTTTGTAAAAAAATAGTCAATATCTAAACTCTTAAGTTCACCATTAGGAACTTCAAATACAGTATATTTGATACTTTCAGTTACATTATAAAATTTATTGATAGTGTATTTTTATCCCCCAACCAAGTTTACGTTTAATATGCATATCCTGTAACACCGACCCATGATCTCTCGTTTAAATCTGCGTCAGGAGCGAACACTCTTTTTAAAACTTTCCTTTCTAGTTCTTTATCAGCTACATGTCTTTCAGCTAATTCTTTCTGATGATGCTAAGCTATAATTATCTCGTTCCATTGCTGCTGCATATAATTGATTTATTAGTTTACAGCCTCTCTCAGGCCTCTCTTTAAATCCAGTTCCTGGTGCGTGTAGCTCAAACGGCAGCAAATTAATTACATCATTTAGTAATCCTTTACCGCTATGTTCTGATTCCCAAATAGATGGAGGCATTGTGATTAAGAGGCTGCGTCACCTGTTTCTTTTTAAATTAGTTTATGTTTAATAAATAAAAGTATGTGACGAATAACCAGTAATGATTCTTTTTCGAACATTACATTTTACTATGTGGTGCGTGTTATTGGATGAAATCGATACTGTGAGTTATTTAGTGTTTATTATTTCATGAGTAAGAATTTTTATGTTAAAATTTAAATTAGCTTAATTACTTCATTGTTATGCTTTAATTTATCGATTACAATCTACGTAACGAAAGGTAAACTAATTAACTACGCCACTATTTATATATTTTCAATTAAATCTTACCAAATTTTCAATCTTTAGAGAATTAAGAAAATTTTAACATAATAACTGTCACGGCCTCTTAATACTCTTATAAGACATAGAATACATTTAGGGTTGTTCACCACAAAATCACTAAATTTATTATTGAACATATCCATTTGACGTGTGCTCAACCGCCCACGCACGCATAGCGACCGCTCGTCAACACCCAACAGCGACCCATTGACAGTATTGACACCAGCGGCCCGCGGCACCTCGGAACGCACCCTTCATGCTTACGATACTGACGGGACCGATTGAACGGTCAAGTTCATGCGGCCATGTGCTCAACAACCCAATACAGAGAAAAGTGCCGCGATTCCAAGTAATCCGACCAAGTAATGTCACAGCAACACACCCCGACACCCATTAAGCGAGGGACATTGGTCGTTTCACCAAGCACTGCGCCGTCGCTGATCACGAAGTGCACCTCTCGCCTCCCACCAAGGCGATCCGGGTTCGATTCCCGGCGGGGTCGGTCCCGGCATTTTCGCATGTGGGAATCGTGCCGGACGATGCCGCTGGTCGGCGGGTTTTCTCGGGGATCTCCCGTTCCCCCCCTCCCGCCCATTCATTCCGGCGCTGCTCCATATCACATAATGTCACCCCCATCAGAGCTAAAGACATCGATGTTAAGCGCTGAACAAAATCTCTTCACCCACTCACTTCACGTGCGCAAATGTCGAAGAGTGTGTCGCCTGAAGCTGACAGTGCGGGAGTTGTTAGGCCGAGATAGAAGTGGCCTGGTATTCACAGAATTTTAAAGAAATTTAATGAGCATCCACAAGTGAAATAAGCGAATTTTTATGCAAAGTGCCTTGACTTTGCTCAACGACTCTAAACCACCGATCGCAGCCCAGGAACGTGACAAACACAAATACCGTGCAACGCGCACCCAACATTTTTATGCAAAGTAAAAATAGTGAATGACGTATCATGTCAAAGTGCTTTATGTGTTCTGTTATGATAAGTAGTGCCAGCTCGGACTTTGAGAGACAGCTTAACAAGACAACCGGAGCGGAAGGCACATTACTCAGTATGTTTATTCACGTTATTTCAGCCAATTCTATTATGTAAATGTCTTTAAGAGCTAACATGTATAGTATGTAGTTTTTAGCGTATACGTATGTATTCAGTTACAGCACTACGTGCTTAAAGCGGCCACGCGCATTGTTTTGGCGGGCGCTGTCAGCTACCTGAGGGAGCGGGCGCCATTGTTCCTCAGTCTTGTCTCGGGCATGTAGGGGGTAGGCCACGTGAAGCGCGGCTCCTGGACCAGCACCGAACTTTGTCTGATCATATAACTGCAATAGTGTTTTCCCTTGATTTTTCTGGAACAGTTTATCGTAACTTAAATTCAGAACGTCCAGGAGTAGTCGAAAAGTTAAATCGTTTACATAATCTAGGAATATTAAATGATGATACTAATTTAGACATATATATGCTATATAATGAAGATAACTCAGTTTGCTAAGTAATATGTGAGTTACCAATTTAATAAATTGGGAAAATATATTCTGACATGTTGTTCTATCATAAAGATGAATAAAAATAGCTGCCATTTTCAAAATATTACACATAGACGAATGAAATATACTAAAGTCAAGTCAGGTTTATATGCAGTACATATAAGTACTAAGTTTGATGAAATTCTAAAAATAATATATCCTGAGATATGTATTTCTGTGCTACAAATATAAAGATGGCCATCATTTTTAAATATGAAGACAGGATAAACAAATTACACAAAAATAAAGTCAGCTTTGTATGCAGTAGCCTATATCTTTACCAAGTTTGATGAAATTCTAGAAAATATTTCCTAAGATATGGGATACTATGCTAAAAATGTAAAAATGGCCAACATTTTGAAAAAAGTGAAGCCAGGGTAAACGAAATACACCATATTTAAGTCAGCTATGTACATAGTATAGGTGTACCAAGCTTGGTGAAAATCTGAAAAAATACTTTCGAAGATTTGTTATAATGTGCTAAAAATTTAAAAATGGCCACCATTAAGAAAATATGAACACAGCACGAAAGAAATACAAAAAAGTTAAGTTTGGCTTTATATGTAGTATATGTGTACCAAGTATGGTGAAATTCTGAAGAATGTTTCCTAAGGTATAAATACTATGCTAATAATATAAAAATAGCCGGCATTTTTTAAAGTATGTACACAGGACAAACGAAAAGCAAAGAAGTCTAGTTAGATTTGTATATAGTGTACGTGCACTAAGTTTGTTTAAGTTCTGAAAAATATTTCCTAAGATATGTAACACTATGCAAAAAATATGAAAATAGCAGCCATTAAAAATGAACAGCAAATAAACAAAATACACAAAAGTAATGTCAGCTTTGTGTAAAGTATATGTGTACCAAGTTTGGTGACGTTTTGAAAAATATTTCCTAAAATATGTGATACTATGATAAAAATACGAAATAAGCCACCATTTTGAAAACAAAAACACAAAATGGACTAAATACACAATATTCAAGTCAACTTTGTACGTAGTACATGTGTACCAAGTTTGGTAAAATTCTGAAAGATATTTCCTAAGATATGTGATGCTATGCTAAAAATATATGAATGGCCGCCCTTTTAAAATATGCACACAGAATGAACGAAATACACAAAAGTCAAGTCAACATTAGGCCTATATGTGGCATATGTGTACTAATTTTGATGAAATTCTAAAGTACGGTGCAATATTGCAAATTAAATTCATAAACCATAAAAAAAAAATAAGTTAGAAGAACTGTTATATCTTTTGGAATAGATGATCTTTGACAAGCTGATTTAGTGGAATTTTATTCAAGATCATTAAATAATATAAACAAAATAAACAAAGGATTTAGGTATATGCTAACTGTTATTAATGTTTTTACCAAATTTGCACGGGCAATACCAATTAAAGATAAAAGTGGTGAAAATGTCACATTATCACTTAAAAGTATATTAAATTGTCGATAATCTAAGCATCTTCAAAATGATAATGGGAATGAAACGTATAATAAATTGTCTCAAAGATTAAGGAGTGATTACAATATAACATGTTACTCAACATATAATTAAAAGAAAGCAAGTGTTGTTGAAATATTTTATAGAACATTGGAAGAGAAAATGTGGAAAATGTTCAGTTTACAAAGAAGCTATAAACAGATATATAACCAAAATTAATAATTGATTGCAGTAACACTATTCATAGATCGATCAAAATGAAGCCTGTTGATGTAAATAAAAATAACGATGCATCTATTTTAATCAATATGTATAAAACATAGAATAACTTACTAAGCCAAAATATGTTTTTGGAGATAGAGTTCGATTAAATACACCTGAAAAGTTATTTGAAAAAAAAAAAATATATACACCAAATTAGTCAACTGAAATATTTAAAATTTCTGATTTTCTTATGTACTCGAATATAATAACACGTAGAATAAAATAGTTACAAAATGAACCCATTAAAGGTGTTTTATGAATCAGAGCTTCTTAAGACTATATATTATAAAAACCATTTGGTGGAAAAAGTTTTGCGAAAAAAAAGAAGAAAAAGTGTTAGTTGAATTGTTGGGTTTTGATAATAGTCAATATTCAAAACAAGAGGCTTGAGTTTGACATATCAAATGGTTATGTATTTGTACTTCTGAACTAAGCTTATGTACATGAACAGTTTAGATAGGAACACAGATACTAAAATGATAATTATATTAAAGATTTAACTATCGATCTTAGCGAAACTTTATTTTATTCCAGTTTTCAAAAATGTAAATTACTAATCATGGAAACATTATTGAAAGTATTAATAACCATTGAATAAATTCAACTATGAAGCATGTATTACCAGCATCGACAAAAAAGTAAGCATATTTGCAATCACCTATGTTAGAAAAAGTTCGTGGAATGGAAAAATTATATTTTTTAGAGCAGATATACATTATGAAAATAAGTATCTATTAAACTAGTTATTTGGATTTATCAGAGATTGTAATTACATTTGTTTGAAAGGTGGTTATTCAATTACATTTATACACAATTCTAACGACGATAATCCTCTTTACAAAAAACTTAATATTAAAACTGATGGATCTCTTAAGGTGTTCCAGCTGCCAGTAAAATTATTATTAAAAATATTAAAATAATGTGGCTTGTTGTTGTATAAGAAGCTAATTATGGAATAGAAATTAAAGATAAACTTTACAAAAGTCCAGAAATTCCAATTACTTTTAATTACTGGAAATGCATTAAGAAATCTTACCAACTAGCACAAATTCGTTTCTGTTTCATATAAAAAATCAGTTTAATTAGATTCATTACCATATGCCAGATTATGTACTTTTTGGTTTTCAACGAAACAGAAAAGAAAATCTAGAACAAGAAAAACATGCTTCGATGTTTGATCACTGCGGTGTTATAAATATCTCGATTGAATTGTAGAAATTGAGGGGGAGGGGGGGGGGGAAGTTCCAAAAGAGAATTGGAATTTGGACATAGATTTTAAAGTCTGTTAAAATGTGTATCGCTTACAATTATTTTAGAAATACAGAATCAAAATCGGATACTCCTTATCGTAATAAGGAAATGTACTTCAACATGAATAAATTTCTTTCTGGAAGACCATCACATGTTATTAATTGTTCTTACCGAAAAAAATTATTGTATTAGATATGAATAATCTGAAATATGCAGTAGATTTTAATAAGCGAACCGAAGCTACAACAATATGTAATGCAGTAGTAATTAGTGAACAAGATTTTATATATGATTTTAGAAGTGAAAAATTACTGAAGAGCGTTAATGTGTGATGATTTTCATAATTTTTTAAAACTATATTTCTCTTCAAAACATATTTTAATATATTTTATAAAAATTTAATGAAATGTTTTTGTTTTTTATAAAAACGATAAAACAAAGATGGAAGTGTCAGCAGAAAATAAAAAAATTATGGCACAGAAATGTCAATGGAAAATGTGTCGAGGTTAGTGCAGTTGATGTGAAAAAGAATTGTATTTCACATTTACATAAAAAAAAAGTTAGAAGAATTTAGTAAAAGTGTGATTGTAATGTGTAAAACGTGTTTACGTGAATAATGCAATACACAAAAACATATGTGTTATTGTCGAAAAAAGTATTCGAAACAGAGTCACAGTAATAATACATAATTCCAGTTTCATATAAATGTTTATAAAATTAAAGAATTATAATATAATTACAAAAATTACAAGTTTATTTAAGTTATATAATTTTTTGAATTAATAAAATAAAAAAACTTTATAAATTTTTTTGTACTAATTGGGAACAAATTTTCGAAATCCTTTAAACTTTTAAGCAGTTAGTAATAAAATAACTAAAGAATTACTTTCAGTAATAAGGAATTCTGATTTTGAAGTATATTTTACCTTAATGTTAGTACAAACTAAGTAAACGCCCATAACAAATTTAGTTATTGATGATATTACTATACATAACTAAGAGGATGAATTAGAAAATCAAAGAGCATAAAATATTTAGTTTTCAGTCTTCGATGAACATGAGTTTGGTGGAATTTGACCTCGAAATGTAATACATTATATACCTAACACTCGTGGGGTTGTTAGTGCATTTAATAATATGGTTGCTGATGTAACATTAAGTAATGGTGAAAATTGTGATATACTTCTGTAACTAATTTAAAAAATATGTCTTTGAAACTGGAAATTTTAATAATAGAGTTATTTTGTGAGTTAAAATTAATATTATAAAAAACACAGCAAGAATCATCATTTTATGCTACATCAAGAAATTATCAAATTAATAAAAATAATTGGAAATAATGTTTTGAATATATGCCAAAATATTATCGAAAATTTTGTTGAGTCTCATATTACTGAAAGCTCTGCATATAGTTTTAATTCTACTGTTGAAAGAGATGAGCATCAACCATTGTTAGGACGAAGCTATATTGAATTTAAAAATTGAAATTGTATTAATATTAAAAATTACTGTATATTATATTACATCTTATAATATTACATTAAAATGAATTAGTTAAATTCCCACAAAGACAAACAAAAAATAAAAATTGGCTTAATGCAATATTAAATGATGAATTAAAAAAATTATTTACATTATCTTTCCTTTCGTGATTACTGACGACAATAGAAACGCACTTGAAAATTACTTTAATAAAACAATAAATATTTTTGAATATACTTATAGGTGATACTTGTTCTGTTAATCAAATGCAAAGAATTCATAAAAGTAAGTCTTTTGATGATGATGTAAACATAATTAATACTAACATATTATAACTTGAAGATGAAGGAAAATACCGTTATGTTGCTATTAAAATATGTCTGCCTTTATGTGTAGTAAAATTCATCATCGCGACTACCATATGAGGATGAGCCCAAAATGCTTTAAAAAATGTAAATCTCAAATATTATTAAATCCTGATGTTGAAAAATTGTTAATAAACAGATTATTTTGCTCGAAATATTGATCTACCAACATAAAAAAATGTTTTAGAATATAAAACAAAGGGTGATGAAATAATTTATCCATTTGTTAGTTATATTGATTTTGAAGCTGTTTTAAAGCCATGTGAAATAAAAACGGGGAAAGTGATTTATTAAATTAACACATACTGAATATGTTTGGTATATAAAACAATGAATTTAAAAACAATCCATCGAAACTTTTGAGGAAACTAATGCATTAACTAATAACTTACACACATCATTAGAATGATTAGGCAAATATTGGATATGAGAAAAATGAATAAAAACTATTTAATGATTAGGTTAAATTTAAATATTTAATTCAATAGAGAAACGCGACATCTGATAAGATGTAGAACTGTGAACCAATTACACTAGAATATTGCTTTGCTTTATGTAAATTATGTGATCTTAAATTTAGAAATATCCAATCATTTATTCCGAATTTATGTCATATTTTAACAAGATATGATAATAAGCTAATTATTAATCAATAAGATAAAATTTATAATGGAACACCTGGTGCTAATGAAGTTAATATTATTGCTACTAGTGTCGAAAAATGTCGATAATTTAGAAAGAAAATCGTAATTGATGAAAAAGAAATGAAGAAATGTTAAAATAAAAAATGTAAATTCGAATATAACCACAATTGTTGAAAGGTATTTTAAATACAATCGAATGAAATTTCAAAAAATATGTGGTACTGCAAACAGTTGAACTAAGATTTATTGATTCACTTGAATTTACTCCCACATTGTTAAAAAATTCGATAAACAATTATTTAATATTAACAGCACATGCTGCTCACTTTGTAAAAAAATAAGAGAAATGAAAAGCGTTGCATTTAAAGTATGAAATAACAAAATTTATGCTTGTGATGTATGTAATTTCAGTAATAAAGGAAAATATGTAAACCTGGTTAAGCATGATAATTAAAAAAAATAATTTTTGACTTAGAAAATAGTATATCCATACAAATATATTGATTGTATATAAAAATATAAATTATTACAGAACTAACTGATTTTGATAATTTTCATTCAAAACTGAGCAGTGATGTATCGGAAATAGTTTATAAATTTGCACAAAAATATGGAGCATTTATAAAAATAAAAATTATGGGTCTGGAGTCTGGACTTTCAGTGATTATCGTTTATCATATTTAAGGCTTGATATTTTATTACTTTCCGATGAATATGACAATTTTCATAGAAAAGTGTTACAATATTTATATTTTATACCTAATTAATTTCAATAGTGCTCCACTTTTAAGATTAAATGCAGCTAATAAATTTACGAAACAATGAATTGAATTTTTGACAGATGAGGCAATGTACTTATTTTATGAAAATGGGATAAGGGGAGGAAAATCGCAGGTAGTTCATACATATGCTAAAGCCTGTAATAATTTTTGCTGTGAGGATGCTATTGAAACTGTTTATAAAATTACAAAAAACAGAAGCCGAAAAGAAAGGAATATATGATCCTAAAAAAAATTAACGAGTGACATATTATGTATTTAGATGCACAAAAATGTATATGGTTGGGTAATGTGTCGAAAATTAAGTATTGTACAACATTTTGGATGTCTGAAGAAGCATTCAATGTAGTTAAGAAAAGAAACTTAAAATGGATTGGGATGGATAATAAATTTATGATTTAAAAGTATATTATAAATACTAGATAAATTACATTTAGTTTATAATGATTATGCTTATGCTCCAAACCATAAATCTATTAAACAATTATCACGTTTTCAACAAGAATTAATTACAAAGGGCATATGTAGTATCAACGAATCTAAATGTAATAAATTACTGTGTACATTGAACAAAAAGATAAATATGTAATTTAAACATAAGTTTATTGAAGGAATATGTTAATTGTGGAGTAAAACTGACTAAAGTATTCAGAAATATTAGATCAACACAAAAAGCATGGATAAAACCAAAATTATTTTGAGAAAATACCTTTTTAAAGTAATGAATAATAGTGTATTTGGGAAACAAATGGAAAATGTAAGAAATTGTTTCAATATAAGATTAATTAATAAGGAGAAGGCTATTATGCATAGCAAACTGTAAACATCAAAATAGAAAAATTTTAGATGAAGATTTAGTTATTATTTCTGGAAAAAATGAAAAAATAAAACTGAATAAGCTTATATTCGGTGGTATGAATATATTAGATTTATCAAATTGATTAACAATTAGATAAATGAAACATGGTCCTAGAATGAAATTATTAGCAACTGATAGTGACTATGATAATATACGTTGAAGGAGAAAGAGTAGGAGATGATTTTTATGTACCCAAGAAGTGAAAAATGATGATGTATAAGATACAAGTGATTTAATATATAATTTTTCGACTGAAGGTTTAAAATCTGACAAAATAAGAAAACACCTAGTAAATTTAAAGATGAATATAATTGTATACAAATCAGATAATTTTGTGGCTTAAGATTTAAAATTTACTAATTTAAGACGTATAGTAGTCAAACTAAAATACGCCAAGGAATTAAACAATCGATAGTTAAATAATAAAAATTAGTTACTATAAAAGGTATTGATGCTCTGAAAAAAAGGTATGAATGTATATATATATGATAAGGTAATATAATTTAAAATTTGATACAATTAAGTAACCTAAAATTGGGTGTTCACAATATGATGATACATGTTACATGTATTTAAAAAATAATATTATTGTTAAACTGACTCGTGGTCATTATAAAATAAAAAAGTAACCTAAACAATTAAAATATTATGTTACAAATTATTTTTGAAAATATTAATACAATTAATTTGTAACAAATAGAAACAAAAAATCAAAATTTGCAAGTTCCAGAGGTTCGTTGGTTGCGATGATGACGTAGACATAACTAATACCAAAATTATATAACACTTAAATATCGTAATTTATTATTGCAAAGATTAGAAAATTATTAAAATTTTTGATATTTCTTCATGTGTTCAAGCAGTTGGTAAAAAATTAAAATGTATGTATTATGATCATGGGAAAATAACAAATAAGTATAATGATTTTACACAGTTAACGCAGACTTTATGGAAGCATTATTCTCGTAAACATTAAAAAGATTGAAGAAATAGAGAAAAATGTATATAAAATATGTTTATGTTTATTTCAGAGGACGGTATTTCCCACATATCTATTGCGCATATATTAATCAAGAATATAATGAAGTATCGTAAGAATTGTAATCTCAAGGCAATGTTGTAGAGAATTTTGAAATTAGTACAAAATCACTATTGAATTATAACATATTTTTAGATCTGTGTCGACAACTTGATGAGAATGATTAACAAAATTTTTACGGTTTGATTTTTGGAGTAGTACAAAAATAATTTGGGTCGGTTAAAATTATTTTTAAATTTTACGACACATCATATTAAAATCATCGTAAATTATGCAAATATTGTTTACTGCAAAAATTTAAATTTGCACCACAAATTAAATTAAAGAAACGGGGTTAATATTTAACGGTAATATGGGTATAAAGTACTGAATTTAGGGCAACCTAAATTTTGCGCTGAAAACTGTGTTACCTAAACTACTTACGTGAAAATTTCTTGATATAAAGTTAAGGGACTGTTTTGCAGTCTAGTACTACATATTTAACTAAACCATAACTGTTAGAAATTACTTTATTTAATCCCATAATAATAGCAAAGTTTGTACTATTTAAACCTATTCAAGGCTGTTTTATTTATATTAGTTCGCATTCACTATTTCCAGAACTTGAATGTACATAAGTCGTTATAGTGTATACGGTACTATACCACTACATATATATTTTGACCTGAGTCGGCAAGACTACACTCCTGCATATAACTAAAAGTACTGCGTAGCCTAACATTCACTCCGACATCCAATGTGGCACGGAACTTGAAAACGTACATTTATTTTCAAATAGTTAATGACTTGACTGAAGTACAACATGCAATATGAGTTATTTATTTATAAGCTCCTTATATTTTCCGTAATGTATACAACTCTTGTAAGGTTTCGAATTTTGATAATCGGGCATTGCTGAAAAGCTCAGCTGCCGTAATATGAGTGCGATTGTAATGCGCTTAAAAATAACCTTTAAAATTTTTTCATTACTGGAAATTACATTTTTTATTCTTTCACGCAGAATATTATTCTGGATATTAATAAAAAACGTGTTAGTAAACACATTTTGTCAACTTAAATATTAGGTCTTGAAATCATTTCGAATTTCCCAAATACACTCTATTTTTTTTTTTTTTTTTTTTTTCGTCAAAGCTATTTTATCCACACACAACAATACAGTGAAGCATGTTTTTGTTTTGAAATTTATATTTTTCCAAAATATTTTTGTTCGTTTCTAGAGAACTACGTTTTTAAACTTTGTCTTCAACCGTTATAGCCTCAAGCACATACCACCTGCCTTATGTCCACTTATATAGGATAATCCAACTTAAAACAACTTTGGTCGAAGAGGGCATAAAACTGTATCAGCCTTAATAATGGCTGTGATTTCGATATCAGAAAATTTCCAGGAAAACTCAGGCACTGTATGTATTAGGGATCCAGCTCGACAGAGAACGCCACAAAAGAGTTTTCGTGAGTTTCTGTTGTCGAGGCAAAACAATCATCGGTTCTGCTGAAACACATTTGGCCAGTGACAAAGAGTCTGGTAAGCTCTTAAACCTTCCTCTCACACTCGCTGCGCAAACAAAATAACTTTTGAAATACTGCCGGTACTGGCGACTCGGCAAACACACACTCGGAGGGCATTATTTGATATTTTTTTTAATCTTTCGCCCAAGCCACTATATGCGTGCAGTTTTGCGGATTGGAATTAATTCAAAAACTTCAGTTTTCAGTAGGTATTAATCAATATGGATAGCTTATCAAAAGTATACAATTTCTATTACTATTTATTAGTATTAATGTGAAATTTAAAATTAAACTTTTTCGCTAACTGGCATAAGAAAGTCAAATTAGGATTTTTTTTGGAACCATCGAACCATGATATTATATCCCTGTGATGTTTAGTGTAATAATGTTCTTAAAAGTCCCC
Organism: Medauroidea extradentata; assembly: GCA_003012365.1. Classification (NCBI taxonomy): domain Eukaryota; kingdom Metazoa; phylum Arthropoda; class Insecta; order Phasmatodea; family Phasmatidae; genus Medauroidea; species Medauroidea extradentata. Next base: position 23,816 of record PNEQ01071001.1, read on the forward strand.
GACATGCGAGTTGAAGAAAATAATGAGAGTCACGACAGACACACGCGCATTGAGATGATACGTATATGCTAGAGTTGACCTCAGATGTCCCCCGCTCCTAGGACTCACACACATAAACTACTACTCACGTTGCAATGCGCAACAAATGGCAGAGCAGAGGAATTGTTGCCATTATATAACCTGTTGTATCAGTAAGGCTGACGTACAAAGTAAGGACATAAATATATAAACACTTAACAAAATAACAACACGGTCAATATGTAGGCGACACGTTGGCTTCCAGAACTTCTTGCAGTTTCCTGACAAATAGGTCTTATGTAGTTTGCAAAGAAATGCTGTATCGTTCTTGTTGTTGCCCCGACGTTCCTGACGCTGGCACCTGCATCGGCGTCAATGTTGGCGAGGATGCGCTCTTCTAATCGAGGGGTATGACGTGCCATGGGTCGCCCGCGATCTCCTGTATTCGCATTCAATGTTCCTGTCTCTGCAAGTCGGCGAAACTACGAAGCAAAGGTTTTATGCGTTGGCTGTGCTCTGTTTTTATATTTAACGCCATACAACCGCTTCGCTAGTCTACCAACAGGTCCACTTGTTCACGATACGAATAAACAGGCATTGTTGCAGTCTCCACAGAAAACGTTCTTTCAACGACGGTAACACAAACTTTAACCACCATCGGTTGCACTACCGACAACACTGACTCAATACATGAGTCGACAGTTGGCGTGGTCACGTGTTTCACTGGACATGTGACTGACGTGAGCCATTGTCTGTGTGTATGGAAGAATACGCATACATCAGGCCTTGTTAAATGGGACCTGGGTGCCATCTGTGGTTCCATATTGCTACATTGCATTCATAAACAGCTTGGTGCTTGTTATTGATGTAATGTCTTGCAGCAAGTGCCCCCTGAAGGCAGGCCAAGTAATAAACGAGGTCTTGTACGATAATGTTGTAATACTATGTCTTATGAATTGCCTAATTTCTTAATAAATCATCTCCAAATGTTCAATTATCCCTATGGTAACAACGTTCTATGCCATTAGAGGGTAGCCACCCCTACTACGTATTGTGGTAAGGCTGGTAGATATCAACCAGCTATTGCGGTAGGGTTGAAGACCCCATGAGCAATGCTGAAGATATTGTTTGTTTATGTCAAGTGGTGTATCATTTTTCTGACAAGTACGAACATAATGAATCACAAATTGACGCAGTATGTAAATTGCATTTATGCGAGGTATCGGAATAATAAAAATGTTACAGGAAATACTCTGCAAAAAGATATGTGAACAGTAATACAACTGTTAGTTACAGAAATGTCCACTCATGTTCACGCTATTATGTCGTACGTCTCAAACAATACAGTACCTCCGTTTCCAACAGTTCCTTCCTGGCCCTCTGTAGCAGCAACCGAACTTTTGTGTGCGTTTTACACGAAAACGATAGGTCCTAGACAGTTGGAACTAGAGAAGAGAAAATTTTTCGTCACACAGGTCTTATTAAACAATACACCGTCTTAAATTGTTCACATATCCTGACGTTGACAAAGTTGTAAGCAGTTAGAGGGTAGATATCCCCGCTATTTTTATAAGGGAGAAAGGCATCAACCTGACTTTGCTGCTGGTTTGAAGAACCCAACAGCATTAAGCAATGCTGAAATTATTGTATTGTTATGTCAATTAGTTTCCGATATTTTGGAAAATACGGTTTTCATATTTGGTATTTGGGGGCTCATAACTCCCTGCATATTACATTTAGGTGGATAGTGCATAACATGTTTTCGTCTTCTTTTTCTAGAGGAACATGCATGTGAAGATTGTCCCCCTATTTAAGAAACATCCTGTATAACAAATAATCGTCTTCCATTTACCTAAGTGCAGGTTTTATGATTTCGGCACCAGTGATATATTCTAAACGGCTGTTTCAACGCTGATAGACACAATGGAATCGCTGTTTGTCTTAACGTCATGCCTAGTAGTATTGCAATGATTTGGATTAATATTTACACAAGTTTTATACTTTAATTTCTTTACAGCAATAAACCTTTTTTTTTTTTTTTTTTTTTTTTTTTTTTTTTTTTTTTTTTTTTTTTTTTTTTTTTT
>PNEQ01071002.1:0-25916 GCA_003012365.1 Medauroidea extradentata
TTTTCAGCACGTACGCGATCAGCCACGTTTAGCGTTTCACGTGAATGAAAAGCTAGACTTGAAAAATGCATGGCACATCTTCAATTTAGCACGAACCTTTGAACAGGACACCCCACTGTTCACTGCTCAGTGGGACACAACCACAGCCTTATCATTCCTGCGGTGGCCGCCTTCACTACAATGGCAGGAGACAGTACTTCGTCCGTTCTTTCCCTTGCTACCCACGCGAGAGAACCTTCTTTACTACCTGGGGGTACAAAACGCCTGAGGGTAAAGATCGCCTGTTACACCGGCCTTCTAGTAAAGACGGCCATGCCTTAACCCATGTGTGTTGGATTGTTTCGGTGTCTTACCTCCGCTAACGTTCGCGCGTGTTTCTTTCGTAATTCGCTGAACTCAGTCGAAGTGTGGCGTGCTTTTAGCAAGTCAAATTTCCCGATTACTCCGACAGAAATAAACGAGATAAGGCCTACGAACCGTTAGGGTTTAAATTGAAATTTAAAAAATGACGCGTCTGCCAACAAAGAAACTGTGACGAAGAAAATAAACTATTTACAGTGCACAAAAACAGGGAGCAAAAGTGAAGTAATTCGACTAATTTGTGGGCGAGTGAAAAAGAATCCTATAACTATAGTTTATAACGTGCGAGCAGAATCATGTTGCTGTGGGATGCCATCACTGCGATCGTTTACTTAGTACACGACATTGCACACTACACGACTACACCCAAAGGGGCTGCACTAATAGCGATAGCATTCCTCAGAACGATGATCCAGTCGGCAAGCTATGGGTAGAGCCAGTGATTTTTAGTGCAAAGAATTACAAAAAAACTTGTTTCAATGCCTTATGTGCACACCCGCAACACTGATTTGTAGCTATTGGTAAAATATAATTGGAAAGAGGCGTGGCTCATTTGACTGCACCAACCAGAAACAATGTTACCGCGACACCACATGTCCGTGATTTACGAGTAGGACTCCGAGACGTCGAACATTAAAAACTTCCAATCACTGACCATGAAGCAGAGAAACATATGTGCACATAAGGCATTGAGACAAGTTGATGCAGAATTCTTTTCACCAAAAATCACTGGTTCTAGCTATGGGCAGTATGGCATTTATTGTGAACTGTAGGGCAGAGACGGTACTAGAAAAAGAGTTTTAAAGTTTTGTCATAGTAAATACATCAGTGGCAAATTTAAGAATATCATATTGAAACGTAAGCACAGGTTGTAATGCATGCAATATAATTTTTCTGCAATAAGTGATTTCAGGCTGTGTCATAGTATAGAAATTTTTAAGTTATCTGTAATCCAGTTTAAGTATTGGGTACTATTTGCCTACAGATCTTATATAATGACTTCTTGTAACGCATACAGTATTATGTCATGCAGTAAACGAGTTAACGTTTTGTCACAGTGTATAAAACTTTCATAAACGATATTACACGTAGGAGTCTAACGTGAATCGAGTTATTTCTCTTTAAGGGTGCGGTCTACCGCAATTTTCATCACCATTATTTTATATTTTATTTGCACCAGATATTTTTTTTTTTATTTTAGACACATGTGACTAAATTTGGCTCTTAAGAAATTTTTTTATCTCTCATAGTTTTCGCGTAACGGCTTGTTAAAGTCATATCTTGCATGATTCCGTTTTAAGGACTACACTAAAACCAACTGATATACCAAACTAAAAAAAACACACTGGATAAAGACATTTCAGGCTATGATGTCATGCTCACATAAATAAAGAATAAAAATTATTTGTATTAAAAAAAATGCTGAAACTGAAACTAAAAATTTTAAAAATTCAACAATTTTTTAAAATATAAAAAATTGTATTTTTTTATTTATATGAGCATGACATTGTGGCCTGCGATGTCTTTATCCATTGTGATTTTTTTAGTTTGGTATATCAGTTGGTTTTAGTGTAGTCCTTAAAATGGAAACATGCAAAATATGACTTCAACAAGCCATTACGCGAAAACTATGAGAGATAAAAAAATTCATAAGAGCCAAATTTTGTCAAATTTTGTGTCTAAAAATAATATCTGGTACAAATAAAAAATAAAAAATGGTGATGAAAATTGTGGTAGTCCACGCCCTTAACTATTTTCTGTCCCATCGTGATCTCCTCTTGTGCGTATTTCGTCTACTTTAATTTTTTATTTTGGCAAAGCAACAAGAAAAGAACTGCCCACAGAAGTAGCTCTTCATGATAGTATTTGCATGACTGTAACACGGTACTACATTGGACTCTCATTCAAGAGGACTCGGGTACGATCCTCGGCTACAGCCATCCTGATTTTGGTTTCGTATGGCTTTCCCGAAATCGCTCCAGGCGATTGCTGGAATGATTTCTTAAGAAAAGCCGTGGCCGACTACTCTGCCAGATTCTGTCATCGTCTCGATCTCGCTGTCAACGAGACGCAAAGCGCATTTACCCTACGTTAATAGGTCTGTCGTTTCTGAGTATATATAACGCGCGAAATTAGTCAAGATAGGTGGCACAGTGCGTCAAATTTTCATATTACAGTTTATTTGTGCTGCTACCTACGGAGTTAAGTAGGCAGTCACTCATTGGTATTAATTTTTTATCCTGGCTACTTATTAAATAATACGATTAGTTGAGTTTTAATTTATTTCAAGTAAAACACTGTGGTATATCCACAGTAACATGGCATGCATTTACATAACGGTGCATGACTTTGCAATTGAGGAGTTAGATGGAATAAATGCCATAGTAAGAAATGTTCATTGTGAGATAATGACGGGTATATGTTGTGGAAATATTCGTGTTTTTTAGTTCATGTTTCTCTCACATTATTTTCTCTTAACGCAAATAAGTAATATGTATTTACATGTCACAAATTAATAGTAAATAATATAAACACAGTCAACGATAAAACAGAAATTATTAATAGCATAACGATACCAGCACAGGTCAAGACAAAAATTCATATGTTGGTGAAGAATTTAGATATTGGTACAAAAGTTTGTTGTGTGTCTTCTATGAACATAATTGAACAAGTTAAATTGTTTTACTAAATGAAGACCTTAGCTTAGTAAAACCTTTATTCCAGCCAACTCCCCAATTGTCCTTGCCCAATAAGTATCTTAACGCATCTATTAACTTAGCCTCAACAAGAAGTTTACTTCATTTCATTTGAATAAAATGTTGTGATTTTATTTGGATTTATACAATCTGTTAATAAAAACCGTCCCTTATTGAAATTGTTTTATCTTGAAAATAAAGAAAGTTAAAAGTGCATAGTTGTTAAGAAAGCTGCGATTTACCCATGACGCACTTATGGCTGTAACAGACCTCTACATTAATTATAATTTCATCCGTATAATATAGTGAGTAGAGCTGTGAAAGTTTCTTAATATAGGCCATGGTTGATTCCTCTCCCGATTCCTGTCCTTGGGAAAAGTTACGTGCAACCGTCACTAATTACTGCAATGTTGACAATACGCAAAATTCACTCAAAGTAAAACATGTAGCGTTCAGGTATTACACACTAAATACAACACGTTTCAACAGTAGAGTGCCTACCAGCATAAAATATCAACTCTCAAATTACAGGCGCATAAAATAAGTTTGCAGTTAATCATAGCAAGTTATTCTCTAAACGAATTGTTTGTGCAGCCAGTTTTCAAAATTTTGTTTCTGTATTTTCAGAATTATTTTCGTAAGTAAACATTCCTTTCATTTTCAAAATCACACGAAGAATAACTTGCTCACAATGGCTGAAAGAACTGCAAATCGACTAAACGAATTATTAGGGACCTTCAGAAATCTCGTTAAAATTCGGTAACAGACTAGAATAAGCAGTATATACAGTATTACAGTATGAGATGACACTGGTCGTAGTCTCTATGTGATGTCAGCTACGTGTGTGACCACTATTCAGCAGGTTGGTCACTCAGACATGCAACTTTTAACTATTGGACAAACGCATTTTACCCGGCAGACCACGGAATTTTTGCCTATGGGGAAGTTGGACGAGTTTATAACCATTTGGAGTCTAGCCTGGTGGCCAGAAATAAAGCTAATTTTGCATGTCTCTATGAATTATTTATTGAGCAATCTTCAAACTTAAAAAGGGTTTTTCAACACTACCTTCATCCAATTCAGGTGGCCTAATACTTTTATTAACAACTCCATAGTTGTCTGCAGCGTGAAATGATTTTTACCACTGACAAAATGTTTTCATATTTACATCTGCGTCATCATTTAATACAGGGACAGCCAACCCTATGCCACGTGGTCCACCACGGTCTTTAAATTGCGCACTAAAAGGTAAAGCACTTGTGCTGTGTTCTAAAATTATTTTGGCTGACTATAGAAATAATTCAGTGTTTCTCCACAGCAGCATATAAATGTGAATTATTTGCATTTTTCTAGGTAATGAGAGGGTATCATTTATCTGAACGTATTTTATTAGAATTTCTGAACTTTTTTTGTCATTGTCCTTATTTATACTGCAAAATAGTAATTTTGTTTAATAACATCTGAGAATACGCTGAATTTATAAACTAACTGTTTGTTACATCCTATGAAATTATAGACGGTTCGGGTTAAAGTGAGCACTCAAAATAGTTCTGCTAAAGTTATATTTTCAGCCAATCCGTATCTTTCCGCGCGTAACGGTAAATGACGGAAAATGTCTAACCTCTCTGGGCACGGCACTTTATTTTTGCGCGTTTAAGATATATTGTGGAGTCGGTAGTAACTGATATGTTTTGATAAATAAAAGTTTATTTATAATATATAACAGAAGTATGTTGATTTCGGTTTCATTTATTTCAGTATTACCATATTAAAATAGGAAAATACACAGGACTATGTTGCGTAATTTTGCTGCCAACCATGCAAGTATTAAGGTAACCGTTGTTAATGTTAAATAACATGAAGTAATGGCTAGTGATATTTTTCAAAGGATATATTTTTAGTGCTGACTTTATCTCGAACGACCTGTACCTAAATTTTGAGCTAGAAAAAATTCGTCACTGTGAAAGTTCTCAACGGTGGCCCGTAGCGTTATTTGGTTTAACTATGCCGGGCATAGCTCTATAAAGTCTTGCCGCCCCTGCTTTAGTATAAAATCACCCTCTTTAATCTCTGAGACATTGTGATGAACTTTAGAAAGTTGTTACGACGTAGTCTCCTCAATACCGACGTTGCCACTACTTTTTGCGTTAGAAAACAGCCAACCTGCAGATGTGCTGGTGGTTTCGTAACCCAATGAACGTTGTATAAAATGAACCTCGTGCTCAGTAAAGCTAAAATAATACCTCGCCTTCTTTCGGAGTGACGAAAATAGCCTGGCGACGGAACGGTGTTTACAACACACTATTTTTTTTCTTTTGCCAGGCTGAACTTAGTTAAAAGCAGAGCGGTAGTCCGAGGAGCATTGGATATAATAATACTGTTTTAGTAAGCCATCGTTGGTTTGATGTGTTAGTTTTCCGGAAATTTAACAACAGTAAAGCGTAACTGTGACAACACTTTAAAAATGTCTTTTCTTAGTCACAATACAAACTTTGTTGCTATAGTAAAATTTTATAAATACATAAATCACAGCAAAGTACAAAAGTTGTGTAGCCATTGAATAGATAAATACTTGTTATTTTTAAGTTTAGTTTAATTTTTCAACATGTTCTATATTCAAAAATTTTCCTTCATCCAAAAAAAGAAAGACATTTTTCTAACAAGAAACTTTATAAATAATAAATATAGTGACACCAATGATAAATTTTTAATAATGTCCTTGACGTAAGAGTAACAATTCTTTACCGAAAAATAAACTAATGTTGTTCTTTGCGTAATGAAGAACCGAATGAGGTGACGCAACTGTAACACGTTGGTCTCGATTAAGGCCATGATCTTTAATTTATTTCAAACAATTGCAAATCATTCAAATATTTATTTTGAAAAATTTCGAGAATGTCTACGGTCATACGCTACACAATTTTGCCAAAGCGTTTTTAAATTAATGTACCATTTGATAGCAAATTTTTTTTCTTATTTTTGGCTTATTTTGACAACAAAATACGTGATATTTCAGAGGCAAAAATCTAAAAATCTGTTCGGTGTATTGAAACAGAAAAATTCATGTTCAAACGGTGATATATAAGTGTTAAAACTGCCGGAATGAATTTTTGATATATTTATTAATTTGCGTTAAAAACAAAGTTTTCCGAAACCACTTAAGATGACCCGGATTCGATCCTCGGATTTGGCCATCATGATTTATGTTTTACATGGTTTTCCAACTCGCTCTATGCGAATGCTGGGCTGCTTTCTTAACAAAAGCCATGGCCGATTCCTTTCCCAGCTCCTGTCATTGTACCAAGCTGTGTGTCACCATCTCGACCTCGCTGTCGACGAGACGTTAATACAACTTACCTTTGCTAATGAAAGCATTTATTCTGTGCAAAATTGCATTTTATAGGATCTTTATGCGATTCTTGCAATAAGGACGTGTAAGATGAACAAACTTCAATGGTTTTACGCCATTTCAAGTTAATTAGCTGAATCGCTGAAAATTAATACAACCAAATAAAACTCGAGAAGGAAGGTAAGTAGAATTTTTACGATAAAATCTTCAATTAGTTGGTATTATCTTCTTGTCACATAACAATTCACGTCAGATCGCTGATTTCATTACAAGACCGTCGATAATGAGTTTTGGAGCACGATAGTTACATAATCATGCCGACAGGCAAAATCGCAACGTAATAACTGAAAGCATGTACTCAGTTGGCTTCAAAAAATTTTGCTGACCGAACCAGAGTATTTCTTTCATTCACAGCTTATCTTCTACATAGTTGCTTTTTTTAGTACGAACATAAAAATAAAGTACTCTTTCTAAATCTAAAATAATATAAATTAACGGAAATATAAAATTTCGGTTTGGATTTGTTGTGTTAAAAGCACCGCCTAGCACATGCCCCTAATGAGTTGTAATGTGTCGGAAAATACGTTTTTTTTTAATAAAACATTCGACACGTACCCAGTGTGCCAATGTACGAAAAGAAAATACACTTCGGGCACGAATAGAATATTATTGTGTAGACACCATGCTCTTTAAAAACACTGTTTCTAAACCCTCCAACATAGATAAAAACATGGTTTTTAGACTTCCGTACTTCAAAATGTATTAATTAGATGTACGCAAAGCTAAGATAGAATCATACACTGAACTATGTGATAAAATTTCCACCAATAAAATTATAATGTCACCGCTTAGCACTCTAAATTATAATCAGTGAAATTATCAGATTTTCAAATAGTTGAAAGGTTTTTCACTGGCGAATCAAATGTTTTGTCATTGTTGGCTGATAAAGAAGTGAGAAAACAGCCCATTAGGATAACATATTCAGTTAGTAAATTAATTTCATTAATTAATCAGTACAAATTCAACTAATCAATAATTATGTAAATTGAAACATGCAGTTTAAATCAGTTATTTCAAAAAGCCACATAATCTTAGTCTACATGTAACTGATATTATACCGCCTTCCACAGCAAGCATGCTACTAATTTTCATTTGCATGTTTTTAATGTGAACTATGTGTTTTCAATAGTTACACCTAATTGTACATTAATATTTACAGTATACCAACATAGTACATAAGTTTCCTTGTTGTACTTCTATTGTGAATAGTTCAGTTTTAGTAATGTACAGTTTCGCTCCGTTGCTCACAGAGTCACTATTAAGTCATGCTGCTTTGAAAAATTCACATTTTATTGCTAAAAGAAATTTTACTAAAATATGTGCAAAGGTAACACATAACTGGACAACTACAATAAAAGTACTTGAATGACCACCGCTTTCGCACATTTTTCGCATTGTGTTAGTTGTTTAAGGTAATGTAGTAATGATGTGCTAAATGCTATGAGTTCGAATCCCGTTTTCTTTGATGGCGATGTCTTTGCTTGAATCAGTGACACGGTTTAGAAAAAAACATAAATATATTTAAAGTAAAATCACTAATTTTGTCACATGAAGTTAAAAAATTCGTTGCTTTTTAATTATGGAAAAATCCATATTTAATAAGCGAGTTTATTTCGCGGATGCAATCTGTAGTTTTCGACTAATTCCCTGATGGAGCAGTTTGAGCAATTTGAATATGTGGAAAATTACTGGAAAACTGTGAATATTCACAGTTTACAGCATAGAGTGAAAGTCCCATAGTAAAAATAAATAGACATGACCCTTGCACTATAGTTCAGCTCTTGGCTTGTTGTGGCGATACTGTATTCAGTGCACGCTTCAAGGTCGCTCCTTAGTCTCTAACTTGCAAAATCTCTTAAAGCAGGCAGCACCCTGAAGGAGGTAAGTTTCCTCTGTTTTCAAAATAAATTTGTAAATTACATAAACGCTGTATTAACTGTATGCTAAGAAAACAAAGGAAGAAAAGAGAACAGTTTTTTTTATATCATACTTTGTTTATGTATACGTCCTGTTTTTATCTGTGTCCTCGCAATTCGATACAAACTAATTATTTCTTATTTCAGTCTGACATTAATAATTGTACAGTAAAGTCACTAACTCGCTTAAGCTAAAAATTATGTTAAGAAATATCTTTATTTCACTATAGGTACTGGCCCTGAATTTAAAAACTTTGTGATAAAAATTTGTTCGAAGTAAGCAAACTTAAAATCAATAAACCTAGGTAACTACCTCATTAAATCCGCTACGATTAATGTTTCGTGGGGAAAATTCCAAGTAACCTTGCATGGTCGCGGGTGTGTATGTTTCTGAAAGTTGGTTAGTAGGACGTAGGTCGATTAATACATGGATGGGGTCATCGACTGCGTGCTATATTACAAGGGTTTTCTACAAGGTGAGGTTTAACTAGCCAGTAACGATTTAATGCTTATTCTAGCTTAGACAATTGTAATTTTTAACGTTTATCGAGAATATTGGTAATAACATCATGAACTTATCATTTTAAATGAGTATGACGAACTATTAGCATCATGTCACGACGCTGTCGCTTAATTCTAGCATGTGTACTGCAATAACTAATATTATCAAGAAATCAGGGAAACTTTATCTCTGCTAGCTGCATCTCAAAGAAATCTTATTTTAAGGCCATTTTTGTGCATTACTTTAAATACTTACAAGCTATTGTATTAAATGCTAGTTAGGATCTAATCTGGTTTGATTGCTTGGTGAATTGGCTGGAGACCTTGGGCTCTATTTACACATTCGCCCAGTAGACTGGGCATATCTTGAAAAAAAAATATTTAAAAGCCACTCGCTCACTGGTACAGCACAATTCATGTCTGGTGAGTCATATTGCCAATTTTAATCCAAGGCATTGGAGGATGGGGAAGATGTGTGTGTACATTTTCAGAATAGTGAATGAAAAATTAGTCATTTCCCAAGCATCTATTGCTGCATTTAATTTCTTACATATTTTGTGTTGAGGGTCTCACAAAAACTTTCCCCTTGATATGGTTGTATAAACTCCAAAAGTTCCTCGTTTTGTCACTAATCCATTTCAAGTATTAATTTTCCGCTCGAACTACAAATCAACCAAACACGCAACACCAATGCATGCACCATTGTGTAAACAAAGCCGAAGTCAACGCCAATCACTCTGATGTTGGACGAAAAACCGACAATGAATGGTCGGTGTTACCAGCACATAGCCACCGCTTAAAGTTCGGCCAAGCACCCGTAACACATTGGTCGATTCCTTTCAAGGTGGGTAATTGAATCTTACACTTATTAGCTTAAAGTAAAATATGGGGAGTGCCTGAGAGTTCCATATCATATAATTTCTCCACTAATTACCTTTGGTCAAATACAATTGTAGTATTAATCTTGTATGATTAGCCGAGTCCCACAACCTTAGTCATTTGAGGTATTTTTTAATCTATCTGATTAATTTAAAATTTGTCCTTTTTTATATAATTTGCAGACTTAAAACTGTTTGTTTTCTTCTTCACTGATATGGATATCTATCACATAGCCATGAGTTGTACGAAATGTTTTCGAACTTCATAGCTGATGTTGTGCCACGTTTTTTCAAGTTGAGGAAGTTCCTTTGTAGAAACCACAGTTCTGGAAGATTTTGGAAAAGACGTTTAGCTGTGGACAATACGTTGATTGTTCCTACAATTTAATTTTTAGAAGAAACAAGCCGTTCTGAGAACGTAATAGTGAATAATGTTAAAAGACTCTCTTTCTTCTGCGTAAGTAACAAAATTATCGTAGCAATAATCCAAACTGTAGAGTTAAATGAACCTGATTATTTTCACGACTTTTACAACAGAGGGAAAATGTCTTGCAGAAGCATTCAGAAAAAACTTTTCCCTTAGTTTTTGCTGCAAAAAACATCGTTTTAAATATTTCATGACCAGTTGAACTAAGACATCTCAAGGTATTTACATTGGTAGGTCTCTACACAAATTTATTTATCCTCTGGTCTATTTATTTACGTAAATAAGGGAATAGCTGACATGTTTTACGCCACTGTCTTGTATTTTGCTTTGTATATGTTCACTTGTTTCCAGCATTAAACCTACTAATTGAGTTCCGTAAATTGCCAGCTGTGTTACAATTAGTTTATTATTAATTAAATATCGCAACTTTACCATACATAATTATTTTATTTTGGATAATTGAAAACTTTTATATCACGATGGACATGCAGTTTTATGCAACAATTTCAATAATCCTAAGTTGTCACCATTAAAATAAAACATTTTAAATAACCATAAATTAGTGTATGATCAAGGAAAAGCACATTCTTCACTGTAAACGAATGTGTTTCTGCCGTGACGAGAATGCAAACTGTCACTCTTTTCTGAGAGATAGACGGATATGAATAGACTTACCACTGTTCTCAACTACGCGTACACTTGCCAGAACACGATATCTATCTGGCGAGGAGAACAGTCTAGCATCAATACTACTGTGGCACTCCGAACCATTTTTAGCACATACGCAATTGCAAACTAATACTGCTAAGTCGTTAACTCAATCTCCCCCAAAAATACGATAGAAAATAAACCAAATGAAGCTTACGTTACCTGTTGTCAAAGATATGACACATGTGTATGGTCCAGAAAAGAGAAAAAATCCAATATATCCAGAAAAAATTATCAAAAAAGTAACCAAACAAAATTTGTAAAAATGGCTTTAAAAAACGTGGTCGATAACGAGGGTATAACAGAATATCATAGCGACGGGTTTGGATGTGCACGCACCCAACACAACTAAGATGACATAAACGAAAGATGCTGTCTTTCTTTCACTACAACAGATGAGACGTTATCTGTTCTATATTTCAGGCACATTAACAGTTTCTGGTATTTCGGCAGACAGTCTTACGTATGTAAAGAGTGCGTCTGAGAAAGAGTGAAAAATTGGAAACACAAATAAGGGCAGTTACACCTAGCATTTTTATAAAGGGAAAACGTGTTCTTTGATCCTAGTAAAAGTAGACTATAACGTTAACGTAATTAACACAGTAATTCTTGCGTTTCAAGTAAAATTCTGTAATGGACTTCACTTGGACCGGTACCAACATGGATAGAACAAAAAATTTGGATAGAAATGAATTGTTTCATCCATATTAACTTGCAAACATGTAACGAACCCGGACTGAACATAATGTAGATAGATCTTCTTGCCAAGCAGTGAACTTCAGAACAAATGACAGTTGAAAAACTAAGACGGAAATTTTTTAATATATTTAGTCATGAGTTTGATACAGGAAAATTCTAAATTCTTACATCCCCAAACAAACGACTTAACGAATGCTTGCTCTCCGTTCCATTCGGTCCTATATGTGTTTAAAATATACGTTCCAATCTGTTTGTACTCTGCAGTCCACCTCGGCGACTTAACTGGGTTATCTCACTCCACTTTTACTTCAGTGAGTGGAGTGAGATTATGGTCGAGGTCTTTAGTGGGAAGGGGGGTGCGCTTTATGTGAGTATGTAGCAGCACCAGAGTGAAAGGGCGAAAAAAACGGGAGATCCCGAGGAAACTTGCCGACAAGTGGCGTCAATCGGCACGATTCACATACGTGAAAATTCAGGGACTGACCCCGCCGGGAATCAAGGCCGAGCCCGTGTGGGAGGCGAGTGCTCTAGCTACTGCGCCAACCGCGGCCCCCTCACACATCAGTAGTCCGAGTGTGTTTACATTGACGTTTCAATCCGGCTTCGTCTGTCCATTCCAAGTTGAATCCGGATTGAGAGTTTACAGTAGGCTAAATGTACTAATTGGTATGAACCCATAAGAGTTTCTCAAAGCGACGGTCACAACTTTTACGCAAGCATGGCAAAATACGTATGAAATTTTGCCACATGCGGCAAATGTCCTATGTGTGTTGCGTATCACATCACATATATAGGTAATTATAAATGAACTGAGATATTTTGGAGACCACATTACCTAGAATAATAATTATAAAATAATTTTCACTGTGACCTCGACCAACTTTTTGAGTACAGTACAGACAATAAACTTTAGTTGTTACTTAAGATGTTATATTTATATTAAAATGTGGCAGGAAAATAAACAAAAATCTGTAAGAAATAATGGAGTTAAGGATTCAAAACTGCCCACATTATACCAAACCGCCTATAGTAAAATTCATGCCAATCAAGTCAATGTCTCGGCCTACGGGGGTCTCATAGAGTAGCCTACGTTTATACCGTCGCCCTGACAGTTTAGTTTCGGAAACCCATCTTACGAAACCAAGGACTTGGTCAAGGTGTTAACATCACTATGCGGAACTGAATTTACGGTAACTTGAGTTTCATCGACGAAAAATGGTGGGAAATAACACGAGTAAATACAATTGCAAGATGGGTTTAAAAGTGCTTTTCTTTTATAATGATAATGGAAAAGTAAGATAAATAAAGAAATTATATTTATTAATTATTTTTAGACATGAGATTGTTTCAGTGTTATGTTTAAAAATAAATATTTACTAACATTTGCTCGATATTCAGTAGGTTTAATTTTAAATTTCTCGTCAGAGTTGCTGAAAAAAAGGCTGTTTACAAATAAGGAAGGTGATATATTCCGGTATGTATCGTTCATGCTTATGTCACAACCCCAGATATTCTGTTAATACCACACACGAAACGAGACTTTTTTTTTGTGGAACTTGAACTACAAACTCAGGTTTCCCTCAAGAAATAAACACGACTTTGGTGTTGTTTACACCACATTCAAACATCAGCTTCCCAAACCTGTGTTTCCGAAACTGAACTTTCGTGTGACGATATAAGCGTTCTTCATACACAATGAGATTTAAAACATCCCCACAGAAAATAATCAATTCGAAAAAGGTCGGGTGACCTTAAAGGCCACGGAATCGACTGCCTCGTGTAACCTATCGTACCTGAAACGTAGCATACACGTCGTTGCGAACGGCGGCTGCTTTTACAAACGCACTCTGAAAGAAAATTATTCTTGTAGGTACCATGCTTTTGTTAAAATAAGGACAACAGTCTACTTTATTGTCGGTAGTGTTCGGATTGTTACTACAGCAATTCGCTCCCTAGATTAGGCAAAATCATCTTTCTTCTAGAATATGTTTCTTCTACAGAAAGGATAGTTGTGGGAACAAATCAGATAGTAGCGAAAACCAAACAGGGTAATTCTTTGTAACGAAATCCACGTAATGCAAATTTTTTTTCGAGGCTACAACAAGATCTGGCTTGCATCGTAAGTAGATGAACAGTCTTCAGCCGAACACGGTCGAAAAACGTCACCTTACATCTTACATTAAATCAAGTAGCGAAGGAACACGTGTTTCTTACAATTATTTCAGTTTGTAATATAACTAACTTGCGTGGCTGTTGGCTGTTCAATATAAACTGAGCACTCAGTAGAACTTGTAATTAATTAGAAACATGTTTAATTGATACAATATACGTTAACTTTTGAGTGTATTATGAAATGTTTACAATGGTTTTTAGGTACATGGATATTTTCATTTTGAAAATTATGACTCGTGGCCTTAAATGAAGTTAGTAAAAGGCGCCACCTAATTTGAGCGATTGCTCGTGTTACAGACGTAGAAGCGACGGCGCTATAAGGGCGACCTTGAAGCGCGTATCAAATGCCGCATCGCTATAACCAAGCCAACGCTGAAGGAATCGTTCCTGTATATTAGTGTGTTTTGCGTATTTTGTTTTTCCTATGTGCAATATTTTTGGGAATATAGTTTTACGGCGGACTGCTTATCTAACACCTGAGTCGAACGTACGAAAAAGTAATTCTAAATTAAATAATTTTCCGCATCTCTGTTTAGCAGTACTTCGTGTATGGCTGGTATAGAAACAAGCATTCCTGTTATGATCATATTGTTGCTTAACTTCAGTAATAGTTGTGTTGTGAGAAAAGTAAATAATTTATTTGCGAATTATTTATCGTTTGCTGCAAGGGCCGCGGTTAGCGAAGTAGCTAGAGCACTCGCCTCCCACTAAGGCGATCCGGATTTGATTCCCGGCGGGGTCGGTCCCCGGATTTTCGCATGTGGGAATCGTGCCAGACGATGCCGTTGGTCGGCGGGTTTTCTCGGGGATCTCCTGTTTCCCCCACCTATTAATTCCGGTGCTGCTCCATACTCACCTCGTGTCACCCCTCACCAGCGCTGAAGACCTCGATGTTAAACGCTGACCAAACTCTCTCACTCACTCACTTGAATGCTGACCAAAATATCTCATTCACTCCATACATCACGTCACACTTCACCTTGCGCTAAGAACTAGATTTTAAGTTCTGACCAAAATATCTTCCCTTCACTTATCGTTTGCTGTATTTTTTATTTGGAAAAGTACTGTTGTATAATGTTAGATGTTTAAAAAATGTACACAAATACGACGACTAACGCTCTTTCGTAGATATCCTTAGTTGGAAAGCAGATAGCGGAAAACGTATACACATTGGAAAAAGTTTAGAATACAAAAGCATCAACAGTTCATAGTAGACTAGCTGTGAAATCGTTGGGAACAGGGAACAGGTGATCACCACTGGAGTCACATATAATCAAAGAATAACAACAATGTGAATCAGCTGCATATAATAACCTATGTTAATTATCCATCGGTTTTAACTAAATTATTGTTTTTACAGTTCCTTAATTTCAAGTTTACCGTAGCTATTTATTTTATCAACATCAACCACCACCTCTCATGAACTTTCATAACGGTTAACGTTGTTACCACATTCTTATAGCCTGTTACTGAGTTAAGATCCCTTTATACCTCGGATATACAAATTGTTAGTTTTCAAGTCGTTATATTTGTTGAAATTTACGCATAAAGTAAATTTACCGCAAAACCGTAAAAGAACATATACAAAAATGTTTTCCACCTGAACAAATTTTTCATTCTCTTAAACGAATATTACGATTCAAAAACAATACTATGTACATCAGGGGTGTCGTGCAATCTTAATTTAAATGTTTAAAACATACTAACGATAATACGTATTTTGCAGACTACCCGTCAAAATTATTTTAAATTGCAAAATAGTTTATAAGAAAATGGAAAACACGCGAAAGCTTGCGTATGAATTTTCTATGAGTCGAAGGAAAAATCATTTGTTTCTAATTAAAGAAGTGTTTTGGTCCTTCGTGATTAAAGCAAATGGTGCGCCACAGAAAACTAGGGATTACATGCAGACAGAGAGACAAGTAAACAGCCTCTTGTGAAATTATCTTTTTTTTTTCTGTGTCTAAATTTTGCACAACGTTTTAGTTTTAAGTTTGTTTTCTATACATGTGTGTTCGTTTATGTCAATTTAATTCCTTGTTTTGTAGTTCGTAGCTCAATGATTGTATTCTTTGTGGAACTGACCAAATGAGGTAGCGCAACGGTAACACGTCGCACTCACATTCACGAGGACACGGGTTCGATCCCCGGTTTCGGCCAGTCTAACTTCGCTTTCCCATGGTTTCCAGTAATCGCTCGAGGCAAATGCTGGGATGGTTCCTTTACTAAAGCCATGTCATGTCCGACTCCTCTCCCGACTCCTGTCATTGTACCAACATTTGTGTCACCGTCTCTAATGAATTCACTGTCGACGAGAAATACAGCCTTATCTTACCTTAACTTGTGGAACTGCATGTGTTTTCCTCGTTTACCAATTGGCAACAAAACCGTTTTGTCAGTTTGTTTGTTTTTGTCTGTATTTCTCTGTAACATGATATTTGCTGCAATTGCATGTGACCAAATAAGTATTTGATTATTAACTTGTGCCAATTAAAAGAGTCGTTTAGAAATAACAAGCAGATCTGTAACGTAGTATATATACTATTGTGGACATACGCCATTGCAATATTATGTCGTCCAGAAATCTTAGTGCGAGACTAAGAAAAAGTAACTAAAAACTAAAAAAAAATGAGAAAACATGCCTAGTTTGGCTGTGGTAAACACATCCATAAACCAAAACAACAGAACATGAATGATCCCCCAAAACCTAGGCTTGTTTTACTGTTTTACTTTTGTTTTTCTTAGTCTTATACTAAGATTTTCGGTACGGTGTACCATTGTAATGGCGTATGTCTAAAATAGTACCGCAGATAGTACAGTGCGTTATTCAGTCCCATCGCAAAAACAATCAAAGACATTAAGCACATATGTGAGATGCGAAGTAGCGAGGTACTGAAATGGAACAGCATTGGCGTGGAAAGAGAAAGTTATCCGAGAGAAACAAACGGCTTGAAGTCTACGTCCTCAGCTTGGAGGTCACGTGGGTGTTTTATGTGTGAAGAAAGAGCTACGGGAGTAAATTATACGCGAACAGTTCACCTTCCAGCGTTCTCGTCAGTTGGTCATGTTACATAACGCTGGAATCAAAATAGCGCAACGGAAACTACGCGACCTGCGTGACGTGAATAAAATAGCTTGTCCGCCAATCAGCATCGAGCACGGCCAAATGGCGTACGCAAAGCCAGTTCCGAATAGAAAGTATTTTATTCGCGTCGCGGACGCGACAAAACATAAAACGGAATTTCATTTTAGGCCCAAATCTTGGCGAAACTGGTTAGTTGGTTGTAAATTCCATTTATTTATTTTACGAGATATTTTTGTTTGTTATCGTAAGCAAATCACTTAACCTTTCTGTGCTAATGTGTATTTATTAGTATTTCTACATGTGAGAATGCCAGTAGGAATGAAGATATATTACAACCAAACCAATCATTAATAAAAGAATATAAACAATTATGGTTGACGTACAAGAAGTTAATATGTAGCGGCAAGGAACTATTTGCGTGTAATACTTCATTAGCATTAGAACTAGTGTTCGCAGAAAAGAGAATGTTTAATGGCGCATCACGCCCTGTGCGTCGCGTCAGTCGTAGTATTGTAATTCCGGCATAATATTCAAATGAACGCACCGAGCGAGGCGGTGAAGAGGTAATACGCTGGACTTGCTTTCGGGAGGTTCTGAGTTCGATTCCCGCCAACGGCTATCCTGATTTCGGGTTTACATCTTCTCCCAAAATTTCTTCAGGTGAATGGTTCCTTAAGAGTGCGTGGTAGATAAATCATGTAATTAACAAAATTCTAGTTAATTGAAACTTAAGTGGAAACAATATAATTTCTTGTATTGAAACAAATTAACTGTCAGGGCATAAACCAGTTTAACAAAACTGCCAAACAGATTTTTGAACTTTGCTCTAGTTTAGGCTTTTGAAATAATATCGCAAAAACAGTGTAAATTAAAGAGACTGGCTTCAAATACTGTCGCTGAAGTGTTTTGTATACGTGAACATTTATTTCCGGGCTCTTTTTTGTCTGAGTTGAACAAGAGCGGTAATAAAGCCGCAGTCTTTTATTTCTTTGTCGCGCTTGCACGCTTATTCACTCAACAGACCCGTTATTACCTCTTGCCTGATTGGTACCTGTAGAACATTCATCTTTGTTCAACTTGCACGCGTTAGTCTGATACTTTATTCACGACAACATCATTTCGTTTCCCTTTTGTGTCAAAGACTACAATTATCCTCGACGACACAGTATTTAACACTACGAAACTGCAAATTAACCTAATTGTTGCAGACAATTTATATCAGCGTGGCAAAATCAGTGTTTCTTTCAGACAACTTTGTACAATTGCAATAAAATCGTGATTGTTTATTTTAATGAGACAGTGTAAGTTCTGTAGACGGCACTTGTGAGTACAGTTTCCTCTTATGAAAATATTTTAGTTCTCATAGTTTTTTAATACGGGTGATTCAAATTCAAAAAATTTGCATTTCATGCTAATATGCAAATACTGAAAAATAATTATTTGACTTACTTAAGTGAAATAATTGCCTGTGAAATAACATATCACCGGCTATGTAACCAAGCATTGAAAAACTATTTCTGTAGTTAAAAAAAATCATGAATTAGCAACTTCTTTCGTCTACTTTTGCGATTAATTTTAATTCAAAATATGTTGTGAGTTCCTAAATGTTTTATTATGTAGTTCATAGGATGTTAGTCTACCGTGAATTATTTTATTTAAGTTAGTCAGTTGGTTTTGGCGTATTACGTGGCACCGTAACTCGGAAATTTTGACTTAGACGCACACAGTTATGAGAAAAATATGCGAGCTTAAAATTGTTTCATAAGTGAAAAATGTACTCGAAATGATCGCCTGCAATGTAACAGTAGTCTATTTCATAACAATACAAAATTATGATTTTATCCCACTTGGTAACTTTTATCGTGGGGTCTTACCCCACGTGTTAAATTATTTCATTTTTCGATTTATTTAATTGTGATAAGAAAAGTGAGAAATTTTCGATAACAGCGAAGATTAAAATTTATCTAGCGCTACGGCACATTCATCGCAGTTGAACTTTTAACATTTATTTAGGTCACAAACTGTCGAGAAAAATAAAATACATCAAATATCGTCTGATTGCAGACGAAATATACGTTAAAAGTTCAAATGCGATGATTGTTCTTTAGTCAGATAAATATAATTCACTCTGCAATCGATAATCTCCCACTTTTCTTCTCAGAATCAAAACACGAAGATTTATAAATGAAATAGTTCAACACATGGGATCAGACACCACTTAACGGCGTTCTAGACGGAAAAAGTAGTAATTTTTTTTTTCAAAGTGCAATACATTTTTTAATTAATTTTTATATGCCTAAAGCCCTAGCGCGTGATATGTACTGTCACTTTGAATTATTTCGTTTCATTATACAAACTGGTTTTCGGGGTTTGGGGGAAGGTGTATGAAATATAAACTTGCATATTTTGAATTTGAAACGTCATTATGGGAAAACTAGCTTAGATAGTTTTTTTGTTGAGAGGAGAATGCACTCCCAAGTTACGTCCTCAAAACTAACACTATTTCATACAAATAAAAATTAGGATTTTTTTCCTTCTGAAACGCCCTTAAGTGGCCGGTTTGGATGGGCTATGTTTGTGTGTTTGAAGCAGGAGCGGTAAGAGTGTTGTTGTTTATTGTTTATTGTTTATTGTCTTTTCAAACCCCGATTAAACCTTAAATAAGGATATGAGGTGGGTCATTCCTATACACTAGGCCTACAAGAAAACAAAATTATATATAATTAATGTACATAATATCACACATCAAAATATAAAACATATCCAAATATAAAAACACCAAAGAAAAAATTTTTACAAAAATTTAACATCCAAGTAAACATGTTGGTAAGTCTAATAGTTAGCTGGCTCACTCAGGTGTTCAAAGTGTTCATTAACAGTATAAAACACATCAGTCAATAGAAAACTTTTTACATTACTTTTAAATCTAGCAATGCTACCACTCCAGCACTGTTCTTGATATACTGCTGGCAAAGAATTAAAAATTTTAGTGGCAGAAAAATAAGGATCATTTTGATACATCACAAGAGACGTACACGGTATATGTAGTTTCCTCTCGGAACGCGTTTTATAGTTATGAATACTACTGTTAGGAGTAAAGTTATTTAACTAATCAGCCACATATGAGAGAATATCATAAATGTACTGGCCTGATAGGGCATGTAATGGATTATCGCCTCTCCGCACAAGTTACTCCGCTGGCGTGCAGGAACTTTAAGCAGTGACCGCATTGTTTTATTTGTAGGCAGCGTAGTTCAATGCCTAACGCTCGTTTCTATAACTGTGTTTTTCGAATCCGGTTGGTTTGTTTTTGAAATGAAAGTCTATAAAAGCCCTTTTCGGTCATTTTTGAGGGGCCCGAAAATTTTTTTTCTAATAAACGCGCCTAATTTTTTAAACGATAGCAACATAGTTTAATGTATGTGTTCGTTTCGAAGGTATAGAAATATAATGCACGTTAAACAGTTTCGTCAATAAAAGAATAGTCATTACTCGCTGCATCACATTTGAAGCGCAGGTATGTAGGCCCCTTAAGGGTGTCAAGTGCGGAAATATCATAGTTAATTTTTTTACGGAACAGTGTCAGTTTTGTAACGATATTTGCGAGTACAGTTTCCTCTTACAAAAGAATTTAGCTCGCATAGTTTTCTCATAACGTTGCGTCAAAGTCGAAATTTGCATGTTACGCTGCCATGCAAATAGTAAAAACCATCTGAGCTACTTAAATAAAATAATTCACTGTGAACTTACATCCCATGAGCTATGAAATAAAATATTTAAAAACTCACAACGTATTTAAAAAAATCACTAAACTATAGAAAAAATATCAAATTTCAGCAATTTTTTAAAATACAAAAATAGTTCACGGGATGTTTTTTCAATGTTCAATGTTTTGCTACGTAGCCCATGACATGTTATTTCACTGTGAATCATTATACTTACGCAAGTCAATTGGACGTAGTCATACAGAAAGGAACTTACCGATAGTACCCTGGAACCGAGTTATTAAAGATCGAAATCTGTTGTGTGTATCTAAACCTTGTATAAACAGCTTTAACTGGGGTCTTGATATTTTTTCCAAACATTGGGATTTAATGCTTGTCCATGTTCTAGGATATACATTTGACCTTCCACTTCTACTTGGTATGAATATCTCAATATAAATTACTTTGTGGGTTGATTCGTTTTAGCATAACTACGTCCAATTGGTTTTCATTATTTGCGTGTCAGCAAAACGTGCGCATTCTGACTTTGACGCACCATTATTAGAAAGCTATGCGAGCAAAAATTGTTTCGTAAGAGAACTGCACTCCCAAGTATAAACTACAATACTAACACTAATTCGAATAAATTATTATTTTGTCGCATTTGAACACCCTTAAGCTGGGAGTGCTGGCTGTGCTATGTTGGGGTGCGGTGTAGAGTGACGGGCAACTGTAGAGGTTGTTTACTGGCAGCTGAGTGGGTGGCGGTCAGTCAAGCGAGCCGGCAAGTAACCGGCATTGTTATGTTCCAGTGGTAGGCAGGCCTCAGTGGCGACCCTGGCCGCACTTCACTCTCCCACGTGCCGAGCAACCGAGCGAGTCACCACCGCAGTGCTGGAACCTTCTGTCTGTATAGGCGGGTCGCGTTCAACACGGCTCTCTTCCCGAGCCTGCACTGGCTCTAAAGCAGTAGCGCACTCAGAGGGTGGGGTTTGCGGGTTCAACAATTCTAAATTCCGCAAGCGCGGTTGACTTTGGACACGTGGGGTGACTTTGTAACAAAATAAAAATATGTTTCGCTTAAGGGCGCCGCCTACCTGCGCGTTAGAGCCTCAAAAGCTACGAAGCAGTAAGGTCGACCTTGAAGCGCGCGTCTAATGCCGCGTCGCCTCAACGAGCCAAGCGCTGAACTAGCGTGCAAGCTTCCCGCCGAACGGTTTTTACTGTGTGACATTAAGCGGTGACCATATAATTTTATTGGTGGAAAGCCTGCAACTAAATTCAGTGCAGGTCGCAATCTGAGTTTCACATTCATCCGGTCAGTGCATTTTGGACTACGGAAGTCTGAAAAGGCCGTTTTTAGCTATGTTGGAGGGCTTAGAAACAGAGTCTTTAATGAGCGCGGCGTCTTAACTATGAGGTTCCGACCTTGTCTGAAGTTTGTTTCCTTTTCGTACGTTGGCACAATGGGCACACGTGGAATACTTTCGTAGAAAAAACTTGTTTACGAACACACTGCAACACATTTGAAGCTTGTGAGGCGGCCCCCTTAAGAGTGCGCAGTAAATAGAAAAACGCTGAAAACGTCAATTTATTTCTACGCTTTATTCGAAGCCAATATGGATAAAATACTCAATGACAATCCTAGATAATGGTATTTGCCAACTTTAAGAGTAAATATGAATCCAGAATTACTAATTTGTTACGCGTGATCTCTTGCGCCGCAGTTAAATGCACAAAGTTCCTGCGTCAGAGATTGGGACTCAGAAGTTCGTAACACTGGAAAGAAATTAGTTTAAAACGTTGGCTAAAACTATTGTCTAGGATTGCTATTTTTTAATTTTTGCAAATTGGCTTCAAGTAACCTACAGTTTTATATTAATGCTTTTAGCGTTGAATTATGTACCTCGTCCTCTTAAGTAGTACCCCACCAACAGAGGAATTTTCTTGTATAAATTCCGATTAATTAATATCAACATAAAATGTAATAAATATTTATTCATAGTTAACAAATACGGAAAATAAAATAGTACAAAAATTAAACGAAAATCTTCCCTGCTTATAATAGTGGATATATATAACTGTGGGGTAGTATCACTGTTTTACTTACACTAGTTGCGTAAATTTAACTTTATGAGTTAAAGTTGTAATGCTGTAATTGCCAAATCATCCAACAAAACTTTGGCAGGGAAATTCCTTGGGGTACCTACACCCCACCCCTTTTTATTTCCCTTACGGAAACTGCTTAAATATCACAAGTTTGCTCCTTGAAATCCAAATTATTCCCAGGAAAGGACCCCCGGTCCCCCAGACTTTTGAGGAGAGATATGTGTTACTTCATAACATTTTCAGGGTAAACCACTCCCCCTCACCCTAAACTATTTCTAGCTACGATCTTTTTAACACCCATTGAAGAAAATCGTGAATGCGTCTTATGGTTGAGTTACAATTAACGTGAGCACATGCGCAGTAATAAACAGAGTGGTTTACTTGCGTATATTTTAGTTTGACTAGCTGCAGACAAACGCAGAGATATGCGCGTGCACAAGGCACATTTACGTACAAAGATGAGTTTAATTAGGTTCAGTTTTTGTTCCATACTAATGCTGTGTTAATTGTTTGCCATTCAGAGGGTCTCAAAGCGATACTATGTTGTCGCATGATAGGATAAATTGTAGGGAATATAAGACTGTATTGAACATGGTTGTACAGAAAAACGACTGTAAAATCTTTGGTAATGAATAGAGAAAGCATTGCAATTTTGTAAGAGATATAATTGTCACAGTTAGAAAGAAAACCATTCTTTATGAAAAATCGTCAGCTGAATTTAAAAACGCTACCATATTATTCAAAAACATAAAAAACTAAGTTTAATTTTTTTTTTTCACATTTCACCAGTATCGTCTTTATTTTTTCACAAAATTAACTGCCTAATTTCTACGTCATTAATAAGCTGCTCTACCGTTGTTAACAGGTCCTTGGCATTTGTGTTTATGTTAACGGCATTCTTATCACGATATCTGTGAATGTGTTAAGTTAATGTTCGTTGTTTCCCAGGTTTAAGATACAGATAATGTGGTTGACACTTGGAGCACTGAACCTGTTTGTACAATATGCCCACCTCGGTAAAAAAAAACGTTACCGAAACTATAAAAACGGTCAAAATGTTAGTCTACCATTAGCATTTTATCTAAACAGAGAAAATCTAGTAATCGGTAACACTGGAAAAAATTATTTTGAAAATAATTTTTAACATTTTAAAAATAATTACTGACGCTAAATTTTAATGAAATAGAAGAGTTAAGGATGCTAGATAACCTTCTTCAACCTTATCAGTCGCAATAATATGGTTTTGTAGATAAACAAATACGAATAATTTTGTCAACCGTAATTTTACTACTTTTTACTTTGAGTCTAGGAACGTCCATACGGGTTTTAAAATTATGCATATTTTCTTTGAAGTATTATTTGTATTTTTAAAGTGTAGCGTTTCTGGAAGGTATTACATGCTCGAAATGAAACATTACTGGTTGATTGTCAAAATAAGAACGGCCAGCTTTGCAATTCAATTGTAATTTCGCGTTCTGAATTTTTCAAGCAAGGCTGCAATGCAGTACATCTGTCGTAACTTTTGGTGTATTGAATACGTATCCAGTTCATGTTTCTTTCCATGTATATTTACTTTCCGTAAGGTAGGTATTTATAAAATGTTAAAAATTATTATTTTAGGAAGTATGATTTAAATGCTTATTATAAAAAAGCAGTACAAACCAACGGAAAGCCCATCCTTTTATAATTTCTTATTCACGAATCAAGTAGTAAAGCGATATAACTATATAATATTACAACTCGTGCCAACACAAAAAACCAACAACAATATCAACCACCAACATACGTTTACACGAACCAACTAATAACAAGCCCCATAAGATAAAAGTGTCAATCTTGGTTCGGTTCTTTACATATCAACTGTCGTTAACACCATATGACACACTAGCAAGGCCATCCTTCAATCGTTTACGAGTTTCAACACTTATAGTGAGTGCGGACAGTTGAAAAGACAACCTTCTTAACGTCTTCGTTTTGTCACCGTTTCTTTGCTTTGAAAAATGAGCTATTCTCCGTGAGTTAAATGGCACTGTATGATGTGCTCGTGCGCGGTTTCATATGTTTGTTTTCGTAGCAGTTGCCCATAACGATATTTAATAATTTTTGACTATCCATCTATTACAATTGCTGCTAATTTTATAGGAGTGATTTCAATGGGAACGTACATTTTCGGCTGTGTCATCTAGAGGTTAAAACACGGACGAACGAGTGAGTGATGGACGTGACGGCCTCTTGTACCACTACCGGAATGTTTTTTACGTGAACTCTGTCAGCATTACATGTTTATCATACATACTAACACGTTTAAGTGTCCGTCACTGTATCTTTGTAAACTAACTTGCTTACAAGAGAACATAACTTTAAAAAGTCAAGCATTTAAATAACCATTTCAAAAGTTATTTCAAATTACTGTACTGTAGGTTTTGGCCTGTATTGAAAGTGACCAAATTGAGGTTATTTTTGGCTCAATCCGAAATTTTAACATTGTGTATTTCAATATATAAATATAAAGGATTATTTACGATTCGTAGATAGTTTTCTTTTAAATTGATTTAGCAGTCAGAGTTTTCGATATTTTTTTCCGATTTTTCTGATTTTCAATAGAAAGCAACATAAGGTTACCAGACGTTCTACTGTTTGTGCTCCCTCATTACATAAATGTGTTGGCTACGTTGAGTTTTACTTCACACGTATTTTCATCATAAATGCACTATCATTATTATTAGTAATCAACTATTTGATAACTAACTTATGTAATGAACTGTTTTAAATAGTAATGTTTGTACTTGCAACCGCAAAGAGCGAAACGTTTTACTGACAAAAATAATGAACACCGTTACAGATACTGTGCCACAAAATAAGGGTGTTTTTCTGAGGAGAGTGTTTAACGGGACTCTGCACCGAAAATTTTTAATTTTGTAACTATACTAAACACTGTTCCACTCTTACCAATTGTATTAATATTAATTTCCCACAAACAAAATATTTTTCCGGTCTATAGTTTCCGTACAAGCGCGTGTCAAAGTATATAATATATAGAGACATGCAAAATCCGCGTTATCATTTGGTAGCAGACTAAACTTCACTTTCCTGTACATAACAGAGCATAATCTGAAATTCAATTGGCCACCAATTTTCATGTGTTGTGATTTACGTGTGTTACGTCTTTACAGAGATTGGCCTCTCTACCGTGTAAGCATTCTCCGCGGCAAGTCACGACAATATCGGCCAGCGGGAGACGTCGAACGAGCC
>PNEQ01071003.1:0-25915 GCA_003012365.1 Medauroidea extradentata
TTGTAAGTCGAGATAGACATTCGAATAGCCGCCATCTTGTCGACCAACGGTGCTCACTTCGTACACTTATTTCGTATACGAGTTCGAGATAGTGGAGCATACATCTTTTCAACTAGGCCAGTTCGTATGCG
Organism: Medauroidea extradentata; assembly: GCA_003012365.1. Classification (NCBI taxonomy): domain Eukaryota; kingdom Metazoa; phylum Arthropoda; class Insecta; order Phasmatodea; family Phasmatidae; genus Medauroidea; species Medauroidea extradentata. The sequence continues at coordinate 132 of PNEQ01071003.1, forward strand.
AATCTGACCATTCGAAACGACTCGTACACGAACGCTCGAGCTGTGTTTTCCAGCATAGGCCCCCAGGTTTGGCACGGCCCGCTTTAGGAGCTTTCTGCCTGTGCTGACGAGGGCTGACATCACCACCTCTCATTCTGCCCCCGTAGGGGGCCGATTAAATATCGCTTTTGAGAGGTGCAGCGCAAAATTTGCACCTGCGCTGCGTTGCTTTGGTATTAAATATACAAATACGCAGGTGCAAGTGGTCACGTGACGGCGCAAAGTACCTGAGAATCTGCGACTAGCAAATGGCTCGACGCAAGTATATCTGCACCCTTCGCGCATGCGCATTGGACAATTTTCGGGTGTGTGAAAGGGAATTAACATAAAAGTTGGACATCTTTATCTGTATATAGTGTTCTATGAACTTTAACTATTTACGTTTTCGCACGACCGTTTTCGTGTACACATTCAGCTTTTAATAGTTACGAAGTACGATAGAAGTACGAAACTGAAATTTTTTTTACTAAAAATGCAATTTAAAATGGGCAAAGATTTACTATCCTTTCCCAGGAATATATTTTGAGGGTATTTTTCCGTAGCATGCGACGAGAAAATAGATTTGGTTTGTTGAGGTTATTTGCACACTTAAAAAACTTTGCTTATAACTTTTATGCAAGTGATAATGCAAATAAATAACGAATATGTTTTGCAAGTACCTGTTTGGCTAATTGTTTAGAACAGTGACATTACCTCTCTATTTTCCTTGCTTGGATGGGGTGATCAACATCACATTTTTCTCGCCGACTTGTTTCCACATTACACTTGCTTTATATTTAAGAGTGATTCTGTTGGGATTCTCTTTATTGCATAAAACGGGAGGGCTATTAATTAAGTTTTTAATTATTTCGTGAGACTTGCTGTCTACACATATCACACCCTATCTTGGTGAACATTGAACTTACAATGATCTAGACCTAATTAAATTTATTGTAGTATAGGTGTACGAAAGCCTCTCGTATTCACTACACATTAGCAATGACATATTTTGAAATAATGTATCGCGATTGAGTAATTTACGACTCGCTGGAAGGCAAATGCCACATGAATAGCCCATTAGGTTGTAGGCCTACGCTCACAAATACCATGCCACACAAGTTAAAATAACTGACGTGAATTTCAAAACTAGGTCACTCAAATTAATACCAGTACAAATATAAAATGTATACATAATTTTTGCTCTAATCGCGTCACACGTCTATCACTTTAGGCACTTTATTTTCCGTTAGCAACATTAAGTATGTAAAAGCTAAACGCTGGTTACAGACGAAAACCACTCAAACCACTCTGATGTGTTCCAATTGTGTTACAAAAATGCTACTCTCCATAAATATAGTACTTAATTATTCACGAACAATCTCATTCAATAAAACTGAACACACACATCCACTACACTGAAATAACCACGATACTAGAGAAATTAATTTTTCAAACTTCAAAACGTAACTACGACATATACGTTTATAATGAAAACTTTCTGACAATTTTCCTTTATAACTTGATATGAAAGTACATTTCTTACATCCTTGTATAAGCACAATAAAACTACACAATTTGAGGTTACGAAAAATATAACCAAAGCATTACTTTTAGCGCGAGAAATTGTTCACTGCTACATGGAAGCTATAACTGCATGTAAGCACGTGGGTGTGCAGACAGCTTTTACCGTCCTCGTGGCGGTGAGGATGATGTTACAAATTTTCTGATTGGCTTCTGCTATCTGGAGAGGGGAGGTAGTTGCGCCGAGCCAAAATAGGCTCCGCCCCTTGCGTCTTGCGTTTTCGTGTATATTTAATTCCAACTACGACTCGAGGTGCAGGTGCAGAGCAGATTTTACTTGCGTTGCGCTGCGTCGGTGCAAAACGCAAGTGGTGATATTTAATCGGCCCTCAGCTGGCCTGAGTATGCATGGCAGGAGCCGCACAAATACACAAAACAATTACAAGTTACACTTAACAATGGAAACCTGGGGTAACACGTAATATATTTCACTATATCAAGATTTTCTCCATGAAAACAACACTGCGGAGCACTATGTATTTCACAGCATATGGCATAATATACACTGTACAGCCTATGGCTCACGTAGCAGCGCCGCTGTTGAAATTACATTGCTATATCTTATTTAATTAGGTGATTATAATTATTATAATATACACGCACAATTTAACACGTTTAAATTATAGAAATTGCTAGCTGTAAGTTAGCTGTGGTGTTTTCTGTCGGTCCGGAACGGCGGAGGCCTGTGACTGACTGAAGCTGTGATTGGCTGGCAGAATCATAATCAACCAATCAGAGTGCAGCTGCTTGCACAGATATTTCTGTGCTAAGCACGAGTCCTAAAAACGTAATATTTTAGTCATTTTAACGTATTATTTTAGTCGATTATTTATTTCAATTTAATGCTAGCTCATCAGGCTTGCCTGTGAGCTAGTTAAGGGTACCAATTTGTGTATTTTTAAGTATGTTTCAGGTATCTACTGGGAGATACGGGAGGACGAGGCACCTTTAAAACCTCGTCCTCCACCAGGGTACTGTGCTCACCCACAGTGCCCTGGTTAAAACCAGTGCCCTCCCAAAATAAAAGAAAAAGGAAAATAAAAAAATTAAATACAGTACCGGCCCCCCCTCCCCCCCAGCCTAACTCTTACTTCACAACACTACTAACAACCTGGACCTTCCTACTTTTCCAGTGCCATTTTTATTTTTAATGCATGTAACTGCTGAGTGGTTACACTCCTATTCTGTCGAAAGGGTTTTTACGGTACTATGCCGGTTTTTCCCCTCTCTCTTCTTAGATTATGGCTTAGCTATAGGTACACTTAGGGAGGCAGACATGGCCTCAATTGCGGCCATGTCTGCCCAATCCCTCTCTGCCGCGATGCATGCCTCCTCTGCATGAAACTTCCCCCTAGTAGGCTTATGGGGCTCAGCCCTGAGACGCACTTAGTCCCGCTCCTTCCCCGGGCCTCACACATAACATAGTAGTTAGGGTAGGTTAGGAAAAAAATTATATATATATAATACATCAGGTTTGTCGATCGAATCAAGGAATTTTACCCCACTCTTCCCAGTGGAGAACATAAACTTGGAGCTCTTTTCTTGAATTTAAGAGCCGACATCATCCCCGGGGATCCTTGTGGCTGATATCGGAGTAGCCCAACCCTACTGCATGCACCCTCCCAGGGAAGACTTCAGCACGACATCATCGAGGACCGACGTTGAACCGCCGCCTATGCCATTCCCATCCTCTCGTCACCTCCGGACTGCCTACCAATGCCTCTTTAAGATTGAGCGCCCCTCCCTCCGCCTAGGGTCGCTCCACCACCTCTTCGTCATCCCGTCGCCCAGAGGTCTTCACACTCATTCACCTCCTCCCCCATAATTTTCTACCCAGTAGAACCATTGTTGTTGAAATGGGTGACACTATATATTTTATTGTACCAATCAATAAAGGCTAATGCAGCCGACTGATCTTTCGTACAGGGCCAAGTGTCACTTTTGGCCCCCATTAAAAAAAAAATCTGCTGAGATCGGAAGCTGCAGCCGCCCATCTCCAAACCACATTCTCCCCAGCCTACAACATCTCCCTCTCCTCTGATTCTTCGGAAGATGAGGAAAATCCTAATCCCCTTTTCCATCATGTCACCCATCCTCAACGCCACCAAATACCTCATTTTCCTCTGTCCACCCCCACTGAAGTCCACAAGATCTTCTCCACTCTCCGAAGAACTGTGGCTCCTGGTAGTGATTCCATGCCTGCACCCATCCTCCGAGCACTTCCCCGAAAAGCAACCATTCTTATCACAAAACTTATTAATGTCATCCTTCTCCTTGGCCACTTCCCCACATCCTCTGTAAAAATGCTGTAGTAATCCCCATCCCAAAACCAGGCAAACCATCTAATAACTACTCTTCCTACAGACCAATTTCCATTCTTCCAATCCTCTCCAAAGCTGCAGAGAAAATAATATCCTCCAGGCTCCTACCCCTTCATCGACACATCTCAACTCCTCCCAAACCACCAATTTGGATTCCGTCCTTCTCATTCTACCACTCATGCCATTGCCCATGTGAAACACCTTGTGGTTCGAGAGGAGTCTCAAGATGGTAACACACGGGCATGGTACTCCTCGACCTGGCCAGAGACTTTGGTTCTGTACCACATTCCCTCCTCATATCCAAGCTTGCTGCCACCGATATTCCTACACACCTTATTCATGTACTCTGCTCCTACCTGGATGGCTGCACCTTCCAGGTACGAGTGGAGGGTCACCTATCCAACCCACATCTAATCCCTGCTGGTGTTCCACAAGGCTCCATCTTAAGTCCCATTCTCTTATCCCTTTTCATAGCTGACATCTCCCCTCCACCTGGTAACTATCTTGTCCTGCATGCAGATGACACCTGCATGCTGGCATCCTCAGTCCACCAGCAAATGCTGGTTGGTCGTCTCAACTGTGGCCTCACCAACCTAAATTCCCAGCTCCATAATCATGGCATAACCCTCAACCAGTCAAAAACTCAAGCGATTCTCTTCTCCCACTAACTCACTGGTCCAGATATCCACCCAAAATTCTTCCAGTCTCCCATTCCATGGTCACACACTCTCCGCTAACTAGGGGTCACCCTTGATAGCAAATTCACCTTCATCCCCCACCTATTTTCCTCCACAACTAAAACACGTTGTGGTGTACTTAAGATCAGAATAAAGAAAACTCAAAAAATAAGCACAACACAATTGTTAAATCAGGGGTTGAAATAAAAAAATTATTAAAAAATTTTAATAGTGAGTTTTTCAAAACAAAGCAATGAGTAGCTCAAAGCTATATGTTAATTCAAAATGCTTATCTAAAAAGCATAACATTATAAATATGATTAGGGACTGCTCGGCCACTGTTTAGTTATACTTCAAATACATACTAAACAATACATTACCACACTACTAGTTTGGTGTCAGCCAATTTACAATAGTAATAATAAACTCGTAACATTGTTTAAATCAATATGAAAACAATCTTCAATTTAAGTCTATTTTAATCTGTAGTAAGTAAAATTACTTTCATGTATAAATGAAAGTTAACTAAGTATTTATGGCACTCATGTAATTTCACATAAATTTAAAAAAATTGCTGTTTTACTTCACTGACATTATAAAAACTATCCTGATAACATTTACCATAGCTACCAAAAAACTTGACGTAAAAGTCAATAATCTTCTTCAACAAAAATTCTAGTTCCAGGGATATTGGCCAGAACATACTGTCTGTTCTACAGAGGTATAAATACCAAAATAAAAAGTTACATTACCTTAAGCCGTCCAGCGTGTCTGCGTCAACTAGGGCAACACATGCCCCAGCAATAACTCACAAGTTTCACAAAGCCAACACGCGAACTTGCAGGAAGTAAATTTACGCGCCCCAAATAATTCTAATCAGTGGATTCATACGACGAATTATGAATGCCACTCACCCATCATCACAACATAAATCTTCGACGTAAGAATTTAGCACGCAAACCAATAAAAAGACTAACGAATGGTTGACCACAGAAATGTTAATTTTCGGCTTGATATAATGTTCTAAGTCTGAAATTAGCACGAAAATGCAGGTCAACCATAGCTATCAAGGAACCATTGCCGCACTTGACGGTACTGCAGGAGAAAATTTCCAAAGGCCCCACCACTTCTTCCACGCCGATTTCAAATATTGCTATGTTAACCGCTAAAATATATCGAACCATATGTTCCACATCTAGCACGTTACTTAACTAGCAATAACATGATACCTAGTTTATGCGGCAAAACTCTTCACAAAATTACAGACAGTCGCTGTGTTTACTCGCACGAACAATTGCACCGCTAAATCGGTATATTCTCAGTCGTACGTGGGCTTCTCTTCATAAGTTTTAATTCCTAAACTGGCCACACGCCCCAGCATGCCCATAGTTTACCGTAATCGTAGTCTCAGACATCGTTACACTACTTTACTTCAACCAGGCCACATGCCCACATAACACAACCGTACACAACCAAGGCTGGTAACAGACTCTCCACGTTTAATGCTCGCTTACATCCACCTTCCCCTCTCCCTCAAACTTGCGCATGTGCACCACATCACAAAGAAAAGCAATCGTGCTACTCCATAGAACAGGCAACATATTCGCCGTTAAAAACCTTGCCAACTAATACAAACTAATTTCTCAGGCTTTAAGTGAGAACCAAATGTCTAATATACAATTTCACAGCAAGAAAATCAGGGTGACATCACAAAACACTTTTGTGGTCATCACACCGTGCAGTCATAGCACAGCTCGCCCCCATCCTCAAACCTTCCTCAGGAGCTCCACATCCTACCATACCACCATTCTTAAATTATTCATATCTCCCCTCCTTACTTATGCCTGCCCTACATGGGCACACTCCTCAAAATTTAACCTACACCCCCTGACCAGAAAGTATTTTCTATGTATCCATCTCACTCTTGGCTTGCCCAGAGCCACCCTCTGACAACATCTCCTTACCCAATCCGGTCTCCCTCACATCCACGAAACCATCTCTACCATCACCAACAATTTCAACTCCAAACTCCCCACCCATATAAACCCGCTAATCCGACCGATGGCGGAGCCACTGCTGGTTACACCACACCCTAAACGCCCTCTACACAATACTGACCACCTCCAAGACCAAGACTCTGATGACGACGACACCTAACGGTGGGGTTTGAGTCTCTGATATCGGGGCCACAATATGTACATATGTAATTATTTGTATTTTTGTTAACTAATTACTAGGGCTAGGAACACTTCGCGAGTTCAATGGCCAACATACTATAATTGTAAAGAGAAGATTTATTGTTATGTAAATTGATTTCTGTACTATGTAAATATGTTTTTGTATTCTTCGTTATTTCTTTCTCATATTGCAGCATCAAAAAATCCCAATTGTAGACACATGAACCATTTAAAAATTTAATTGTTTCTTAAAAAATTATTATTTTTTGTAAATAATTTTTAAACTCAAGAACATTTTTGTTGGAAAATTTTGTTCTACATGTACCTCCCATTTATTCAAAACATTAAATATTTTGGAACAGGGCCAGAAGAAAACTGCTGCTTGCTTGTTTTCGGAGGTAGGGGTCTACTCTATTTTCCTGGTGCTCGCTCCTTTTCTGAGGTCGACTGTACTGCCAGAGGCCTGCATTGTAACAGACGAGTGGTGCGGACCGATGGCCGCGCGAAGAACTCCGAACTCCAGTGCAGTGCACACCGTAAGTCACAGACACCACAATTAATGTGGTCGAACACTATCATGTTAACTTTAGTGCAAAGTAGTGTTTCCATTATTAGAACTCTGAACATGCTGTTATCAGTCAAACAATTTTGGGAGTCACTGACTACCACCATGTTGCGATACAGGAACCATGTGAAGCTGGACGAAAGGGAGAATGGGTCAACCAACCTCCTGCCCCTTCCTGTCACCAGGCTCCCCCTCACATTGCATGTTCACATCTGTTCGACGCCCTCGACATCTCCCGAACTGTCCCAAGGAGGCAAGAAACGAGCCTTGGTGAGAATTTCCGAGTGGACCCGAATGCTTCCATGTCATTTCAGTTCCTTCAAGCAGCCAGCACTCGCACCAGCTGTTACAAAACCAACTACTGGGCGACCGTACTGCCATAGGCCTCCATGGCAAATGTGAGTTGTGAGGACCAAAGTCGCCATGAAGGTGTCTTAAAGAAAATAAACACAGACCCACTTCATTACGCACAATTTATCTACAAATATTTTCTATTGCCTATCTATGATCATTCTTGCCACACCCACACAGAGTAGCCTAGCATAACTGTGCAAATACACGAATATCAATTCAAACCTCACAAGTATATGGCTTGCACATCACTTAAACATCGCAATCTTCAGTTTTCAATGCCTCTCACACCATTCATATCTTGGCATAACTTTACATAGTTTTTTTTTTCATTGCATTTCGCTATTCATGTAAAATTTTCTACAAGTGTCATCTTTCTCGCTGCACTGTCATGTCTTACATCAGATGCATTAATCATTCCCTTACTTTCACAATCCCACCAGTTCGTCCCCCTCCCCTCAGTATCATTGGCTAGCTAATCAATGGGTCACAAATTCCTCCTCTCCCTTGTGTACTGAGAGCTAATCGGAGGGCTGTGGTCCCCCCTCGCCACTTGGCTCATCATTGAGCATGAATGGAACAGCCCACAGCTGGCTTCTTATCCTCGAACATTATTAAACCCTAATCAATAATGCAATGACTTTGACATGCACTCACTGCCAATCGTGACAAGCACACAGATCCAGCCACAGATACTCAAAAGCAGACTATCCACCTCCGACACCCAGCGAAATTTCGGCAATCAGGGATCGAAGGAGAGACTGCAAAGAGGAACCCAACAACAGCAAAAGGCAAGCCTTGTGACCCAAGCTCGGGCACAAAAGGTAAAACCCAACTGGACAACACAGTCACCCTCGATGCAGCCACATCCACTGAGGGACTGTTGCTAGTGCAGAGAAACCCAGAGACTAACAAACATGCAAAAACCACTAGCTAAGGACACACATGGAAGTCAACGAACCGATCCCGGCAACAGCACAGCCACCAGGGACTGAGGTAAGGCAGAATAAGTCACAACAAGCGTGCTCCAGGCATCCTGGTACTACCACCAAACATGAAAATTTTAAGCTACCTATGCCTATGCAAGTCGACGAATCGGGTGTCATGGAGCCTGGCATCAGTGTAGCCATCTGGGACCGAAACATGACAGAAGGCACCGCCACTGTGAGCACAAGGCTACCCAATACCACCAAGCATGAATAGTTAGCTATAAATACTCATTGAATCTAACAAAACCGATGTCGTCGTCTAGGAACCTGGCAGCAGCCACCAGGAACCAAGGCAGTATTGAAGACATCACAACCAGAGTGTGCGCGAGGCTCCTCAACTCTATCACACACTAAACATCAGCGACAGTCACCCTACACTTGCACGCCAACAACTACGATGCTCGGCATCAACATGCTCACCACGAGTACGTCAGGTGCACTAGGAGCATCGAGTGGAGTGACCCCATGTCCAATGTCTCCTCAGTAGCTGCAGACACAAACCGAGCCACTGTGGAATGGACTCCTCCAACCACCCCGACAATCTTCAAAGGAATAGTGGTGGATATCGAGGACGTCTGGGAAATCAGCATGATGATAGTCACTTCACCACATCTAGCAGTCCTACTTATGCCAGTACGTCTGCTGGACACACATGCACAGCCAACCACATCACGAAGATGACGAGAAGGGAACACAGCGAGAACTTAACTTCACCGCTCCTGCCAGCAACAACAGTCCTAAGGGCTGGCCCATCACCAAGCCACATTGTGTGGCAAACGGCCACCTATAATGATGCCACTGGCATCGCGACTCTGAGGCCTCAGTGCCGCCACTGCATACCTCCAACGGACTTCTGCCTGGCCTGCAGTCCCCCAAAACAGCAATGTCTCCAATTGGTGCACCCATACCAGTTGCGACTGTGCCATGATGGGCACCACAGTGCTGTGTTTCACAGATCCTGAGGTGCGTGGTCAAAAGGGCTCCCAAAAGGTGAAGGGGCATTTGAAGCCATCCTGCACTTCCCTCTAAGCTCTTATTGACCTCATCTTCTATCATCATCCTTCGTCACTCGATACATTTCCCAGCCTACCTGATATCTTCTGTGGTCATGCACATGGATGCCGAGGCCACAGGCACCATCCAGGATGTGTGTAAATAGTGTAAATAGTTCGTGTGTTTGAATCTGTGTGTATATATTACTGTGCATATTCTCAAAATAGAGAATGGTGTAAATAATTTCTTACATATTTAATTTCACAGTGCATTGCTTGTTTAAATGTCCCATTTGTGATAGCATGCATGAGAACCGAGTTGCAGAACAGCAACTTCTGTTGTTTACAACAGTTCATTGCAACCAACATGAGGTACAAAGAACTGCATACATGGCTGAAACTCTTCCCTTGAGTTTATTTCCTTCAACGCTCTTCCTTATCCTCTTTGGTTTTTATTCTGTTTCGGAGATAGCAGCCTACTCTTCCTTCTTGGAGCTCACTCTTTCTCAGAGGCTCTTGATACTTGTTCTTTTACTGTGGTTAGCGGCCCACTCCTACCTCCTGGTGCTTGTTCCTTTTCGGAGGCAGCGGCCCACTCCACTCTCTCCACCTGGAGCCTCAAAATTACCTATATCCTCTGCTGTATCAATGTATGTGTGGTGTACTGGGTGACCAACAGCCCAGTTCCCAGCTACTATCAATATGTGTTGTGCATGGACCTACCCATATCAGGTTCCAACCATTCTTGACTGAATTCTTCACACAGCTGCACACTTGGTACAGCCCTGTGGTCGACCCGACCCTGACATTTCGAAGTCTCACGTAGGTCTTATAATAACTGGAATTAGTCAGCTGGCGACTATCTTAACCCTGTGGCGATCTATTTTAACTGGATCCCAATTCTCAGTTCTCAGAACTAGCCCCAGTGGTGGTATTTACAATGGTCATCATGAAACAAAAAAAATATATATTCAAACTAACTTACAAAGTTTAAATAGTGCTTCTTTCACATGTACCACAAGGCCCCGACAAAGAAATGTTAACTCAATGGGAGAGTAAGTATAAACAACCACTTACACTGTGTCGCAGGTAATAAACAGATTTATGACCAACAAGCTAATTACAGGTACATTAGGGCTACAAACCACTCAGTATATAAACCAGCACATTGAACCATACGTTATAGCTATGCCGAATGTATTGTAAAATTTAATTTATTCATTTATTGCATTTTACACTAGATAAAACAGGTTTTCTCCTATCATTCCAAACAAGCAAAGCAAAAGACAGTCAGGCTGCCCGAGAAATATCTGACGAAGCTTCTGTACAACAAGTAAGCGATATAATAAGTGTGAACCCTTCAGAATAATGGTTTATCTACTGTCTAATCGCCATGCTAATACATTAAAACATACACATAAAAAATTCAAATTAATGAACATGCAATAATCATGCGAGTTAACCTAACTGCTATACTTTTTGGTCTCGAAGAAGTTGAGCCTATATCCTTACTAATGATAAATGGGGCCACTAGAGGCCTACACGAATTACAAACTGTATGCCACGACAAGAGATTACCAGAAGAAAACTACATGACAGTCTTAAACCTCTTTGGGTTCTATGTAGGACTATGTCAAAAGGTGCAGAGAATTTACTTTGGAATTTGACTGCACATCATTGCTGGTCCCTTAAGAAGGTTAAAATCTAGACGACACATACCTTAGTCCCAGAGTCATAGTCAATTTTACCAGGCGGGCTCCCAGGCAATTTCCACTCAGAGAAACTTCAATTGCTTTCCCCTTTTTTCCACGTCATTAAATGTCATCTCCAACAGCAATCCGCATGCTGACACTGTCGCCCACAAACAATTGACGATAGGCATCATGCCGAGATGCATGATCCAAAAAAATTAACTGCATCACAACGACCAGTCTGTTTACGAGCCACCAACCAGCTATCACTAAAAGGGCTTACAGTGCAGTACAATATTTAATGGCTAAAAGTCCAACATACTTAATCGTCGCACCCAGCTCATCAAATAGCTACCACTGCCCGACATGAATTGCCCTACCTGTTCGCCACATCTCATGACACAGTTGTTACCAGCGACTGTTATTAAGCGCTCGCTAACTCATCTCAAAATGTTACACAGCTGAAACCATTGCTTTACCAACAGCTTGTTCATTAATGGTAATTAACCATACTCGTCGAAATTCGCTGTCATGTTACAAGGCAACCACACACACTGCAGTCCATCAGCTGTTTCAACACGTTCCTCCCTAGCAAGGTCACGCTCGACTTCCCACTCCTCTGGCCAAGGCCACCCTACCAGTCATGCCCCGCACCTCCCCTGCACATCCATGTGGCCCCCCTCCCTCTGCAGGCCATCTGGTCTGATGTGCCGTCACACAACCAAATCTTCGCCCCGACCACGGGCCACAAGCACATACACTTACCAAGTTGCCATCTTCCCACCTTATAGATACCATACATTTCACAACTCAAAACAACACTGTCATAAGGAATAACCACTTTATAACTAAATATATAAACACCTGTTGAACTCAAGCCCACCAAAAAACCCAACAGAAATAAGAAACATATAACATTCAGCAAAAACATGATAGATTCCTCAAAAATACACTAGCATGCAGAGGCGGCAGTACCGCCTGCATATACGGGAAAGCGCCCGACTACATGTGCTCAAGAGGCAGCTGCGCTTAGACACCGCCCCCCGACGTCGAGTGTATACAGTGTGTGCGCCACCTTACAAGAACTACCGTTTATTGGTAGCAAAGTGCCCCGTTGACAGAAACCCTAGTGAATCAGTTTTTTGTAAACACAGGTCGTTTCTAGCACTTCCATGCTAATTCCGTCAACGTGGGTAACACAACCAAGAGGGAGCAGTGTTTAAGGTCCAGGGGTAACCTTGTTGTGTAATTAAAATCCCTAATTAATACTTTTTCGTTATTAACCTCAAAAATTGCAGAAACACCCTTGTGCTTTGTGGGCAAGTTGGACTCGCCCACGCAGACAACTTTACCGGCCAATTCTTTTCTTGTTAATTTTGCAAGTGATTTTCTTTAATTTAATTCCAATTTAAATCGGTAGTGTTTTGTGAGTCTAAGTAATTCCTTTAATGTTGTCAGTTTTCTTTTGTGCCACGTAACTTAAAAATATATTAATTTCATGAGTAACTGAAAATCACAAAAACTTTCCCACAAATCTAATTTAGGGCATTAATCCGCAAGTTCGCATTTGTCAAGTGTTCTGGGCCTTCGCCCCTGTGTTTTGTAGTGTAATTTGTGTTTCGGCGGTTGCTTCCCGCGCTCGGCTGGACATGGTCACCGGCACGGAAAGGAATTGTCTGTTGGCGCTAAGCTGCGGAACGAGGAGGTCGGACGCGAGTCACTCCGGGCCCTTCAAGACTTTTGCACAATAACTAGTTTACCAATAGCTTCATTTTAAATCTCGGAACCATTAATTTTGTTTTTCATTGGCCCGGAGGTGCCCATCGACCCCTGCAACTTAACCACCCAGCGGCTTAAAGTAAAATATCCGTCACCCACGTGGTGTTTTCAATACAGTGTAGGCCACTGGTCGATCCTATGACCGGGTCCGCTTAGTGCACCACCGTGAGTGAATCTTGTATGGAGTATGGTGTTATACAATAAATACGGATATCATTGAGGTATATATTTTATTGGCTTGCCGCTTCACGACCTTCAGGGCTTTGTCTGTGCTACGGGCATGGGGAACGCCAAAAGATTCCCCCGCGTAAGAATCGACGACGAGCTGGGAGTGTTACTTCCACGCCACTGCCATCAGCCACATGGCCCTGTAAAATATAGTCTCTGTCCCTCATTCTGAGTGCCCGTTCTCTAATAACAGGCTGGTGCTACCAGGCTTTACTTTGCTGGTGCTATCTGGTAGAACTTAATACCTAACAACCACCCCCGCCCGCGTCAATGCTTATAGGTATATAGTTATCTGCATTTGTCACTGTACCCTTTTTATAAACCAGAATGATCCTAGCTAGTTTCAAGCAATTTGGTACTTTTCTATTCTCCATGGATCATTGATAAGGACATCTAATGGTTTTACTGTTACGCGTTTGGCCAGTTTAATGATTTTTACTAGACATTTCATACACATCTTCGGTGTTGCAGTTTTTTAAATTTCTTTATAATGCTTAAAATTTCCTGGTCTGTGGTTGGAAAGAGAGTTATGGTGTTATGTTATCTTCTTATGGTAGTCATTTATTACATCTAATGATGATCTATTGTTGTTGCAACTTAATTTTTCACTTACGTCAGTAAAATGTACATTTAATGCCCGCACAATTTTCTCACAATCAGCTATCTCATAATCATATACTTTTATCTTTGTAATCTCTGTGTTATTTGGATTATATTTACCCAATTAATTTTTTATAATGTTCCATGTTGCTTTCGTTTTGTTATTACTTTTCTGTATTATAATTTTAAAGTAAATTTTTGCCTGTTTGATCCCTTAACTGTACAAATTTTTATAGTTTTTGAAACGATCCTGGCTGGTTTAATGTACATTCGGATTTTTAAATAGTTTGTGAAGTAATCTCAATTTATTACTGAACACAATTTTGCTTTTTGTGAACCAGGGATATTTTTGTATACATTGTTTGCTTTAATGTGTTTTGTCATGTGCTGTGGATGCCCGTGCTGATGCCGCCCCTTTTGGGCTGCTGCGGTCGTTTCCCAGCCACATGCTCTCTCCTCCCTCCCCCCGCTACTGCAGGACTAAGGCACTGTGCTTCATCAGTGGAGACGTAAACACCAACGGCGGGCCCCCCCCCCCATATGAAGGTACATTACGGTCTACAACTAGCAGTTTTGGGCTAGTCAAATTCGTTTGCAGGGCCAGCAGCATATTTGCTAGTGTTTCAACAAACACAACAAATGTTTGCGGCGTCGGGGCGCTGCGCACCATGATGCATGTCAGGTGCCAAGCTGCAACAGGCATTGTGTAAATAGTGACGTTAGTTAATCAGAAGGCATACCAGAGGACACTGCAGATTTGTGTGCTTTCGCTACAGGACTCTTTTCGAAAAACACTTTGAACATTTTGCATTTTATTTAATTTGCTAAATTCATCATGGTGGCAAGGACACTTAGGAAATCCTGCCAAGAGTGTTTTTAATTTACTTTTTGTGTTTTTAACATTTATATAATCCTTAAGAGCAATTTTGATATATGTTTTCTCTTAATTCAAGCTGAATCTCATTATGTATTTTAATTTTTAATTTAATACATATTTTATTCTAACAGAGCTTTCAGAGATTGCCCTACAGAAGACTGGCAGTGATATTTATGTAATGGGCAGAAACGTTCTTAAAATTATTTTTTTACTTTTTCACAACTTTTGGTTTTGCACTTATGTTTAAATTAGAATGTAAGTCCAAATCCACAACGTCTGGTGGAAACGCGGGCTTCCGGGACCCCGCCCGACACCATATTGAATTAGTCTTCGTCCTGTCAGCAGGGAAGTAAGTTGTGCACGCAGAGTACGGTCACGTCTCCCTGAGCTCCCTCATCTTTAGTGACATAATCATTTAGTTTTCAATAGTTAATTTAGTCTACCGGAACCTTTTTGTGTGTCTTCATGGCCTATGGGATCGACGCGCATCAGGGCAGTGATATTTGAGCCTCCCTCATAACTTTTCAGCTTATTCCATTGTTGGCCGACGCCACATTTCACAGCTTTATTTGTTCGCTCCGAGTGAATATTTTACATATGGTCAATGGTGGCACTGCTCGAGCGTGTTTCAAGCTAACAAACCACCACACTGGTTTCAATTCTTGTCAGTGTTTTCCTCAAAGGCAACAATGACTTTCTTCCCCTCCGCACCCTATGGAGATACAGCAACGAGAGTCGTCGGGAGCAGTGCGTGCCAGGTAGGCTAGCACGCAAACCACCACGAGGACTCCCAACACCAACAAGCGTCAAGAGAGCCAGGTTACATGACCAACAGGCCGTCGACCCACACCAGACATCAATCTCAGGTAACCTCACGTCGGGCACATCCTGTGGTTCCCCTGAACCGACCCTGGCCTATCCCATGCCGTGTTATTTGGCGCCCAACGCTTTGGCCAGAAAACGAGGCCAAAACCTTCATTTTCGAAACTGATTTATTGCCAGTTCCATTGTTTGTCACGCCGAGTTTGCACTAACTCAGCAGACAAAACCTGAACTGAACCTGCCTACGCCAAGCTATTCCCAAGCCCATACCTTCTTCTTACAAAAATTTTTCAAAATTTGTATCATTTTCCACTATCTCAATTGTTGGCGCATGTCGCTATTCCAAATTCCAAGTCTACCTGAAAACTTTTCTGTTGGAACTTGTATAGGCCTTTCGCCGCTTAAAACCGGCACCTTTGACTGAATCAAATCCTATCCTGTGCCCAGGAATATGCCGGAGCACCCGGAAACAACCTGTTGTTGCAGCAGACGTCTCAGAGATTTCAAGACCAGCATTGTTGCGATATGTACGGTAAAACCCCCTACGGGTGAGGGGACAGACACGTCGCGTAGTTTTGGACTGTGAAACGTGATGAAATGGATTCCGCTATTGTTAACTTGCAGACATCTAATGGTGTAGCAAAGGTACTGTGCAAAAACTATGTACGTCCTGTGACTGCAGAGGACCCATTTTCATTGACTGACACTTGCAGGTGTGATGACGTGTCAGTTGCGTTTAAAGTGCGTGAGCAACAAAGGTCTGTGGACTGGGACCTTAGCAACAGCGCACTTGCACACCTGTCTTGCGGCAAATGCACTCGTTTGTGCCCAAAGTGTGTCAGACCATATCAGGACAACAATGCGACCATAGGCAGTGACCATTGTTGCCAGTGTACTGACTTAAGGCTGCTAGAACTTCCACAGCCAACTTTCAAACAGAAACTGAATAAGTGCACGTACGGGAAATGGTGCAACGGACAGAGAGAAGTCTCACTCGCATGCGGCGATTGTGGTAGGCCTTTCCATGAACAGTGCATAACTACGCGGGAAAAACAGACTGTTCGCGCAGACAGATTGTTTGCTTGTGATTATTGCCACCCGCAGAAATTCGCTAATCGCGATAGTAAGACACCAGCCGCGTCTACAGTGTCTACCGCGAGAACAGCAACATGGGTGTCATAACACTTTTCTGAAGTTATAAACTGTGCTACATTGTTACAGCTACGAGCCACGAGTACAAGACACGAACGTCCGAATAAGGCAGCAGGCAAACCTATGCTGAACCAGTCGGGGAACGGCAAAGTGGGGTAAAGGGGTCGGACGCTGTTTTTACCCCCGGAAAACCAAAAGGTACCGGATTTGACATAAATTCAGAAGTAATTTGGCCAATCAATACAGAATATGAAAAATGCCAACAATACTCAACATAGTAACAAGGGTAATCATGTGCGTGCAATTGATGTAAATAATGTAAATAATCAGAGTTCAAATTGTCTACACAATATGTCTGTCAACAATGTTGTGTCACACAATGCTACCAACTGCGGAACACTCCTGAGCATATGTCATCACAAACAAACCACGTATCAACATGCAGAACTACCAACTCCAGAATGTAAACAAACAATTTGTCAACGCAGAGAGTTGCCAACTGCGGAACAAAGCACATGTAAACAAAACATTAGTCAACAGACTATGTTACCAACCACTGAACCCACAACATCAACATGTAAACAAAACACGCAGATTCAGACACCGCAACAAATTCTACTTAATCAAGTACAGAATTTCAACCACGGCATGCTAAGCATACCAGTCATTCTAAATGGACACAAATGCCGAGCGCTAATCGACACAGCTGTGTCGCACAATTTTGTACGTCCAGGATTTATTGACCCACGGAATTTTAAGATAGCTGTCCGTACACTCAAATTGGCTACAAATAGACTAGAGAGACGCTAGGTGAAACAGATATCACGGTTACCATACATGACGTCACCACAACCATAACATCCTTTGTCACGCCAGATCTACCCGAAGACGTAATATTAGGTATACCATGGTTGATGGAACAGAACACTGCTGTCGAACCGGCAGCCCGTCGAATCCATTTCGTCCAAAACGAGCAACGTACTGTGTACAATCTGCACTCCAAGCCGACTCACACGACCACACCCATGTTGTTGGACGAACTCGATCACGGAGTACCAGAGCAGTACAGAGAAGCAATACAGCGAATATTGGACGAACGTCGGGATGTTTTCGCTAGCACAGACCCACTCTGCAGAAAAAATGTCACTCAGCACCACATTCCACTTACACAGGAAGAACATATTTTCACACCACTTCATGGCTACCAACTGCACCGGTGTCGCATCATCAAGGAGCAAGTGCAGGAGATGCTAGCAGAGGGAGTCATTGAGCCGACCCATAGTCCTTATAATTCAGTTATTACATTAGAACCTAAGAAAAACGGAATGTGGCTTTTCTGTGTCGATTTTCGCCCAATTAATCAGGTCACACAGAGTGTACCACCACCTTACATTCAAGTCAAAGGAGCGCTAAGAGCTCTCGGGCATACCAAAATACTGTCGTCACTTGATCTTCGTAGCGGATACTAGCAGATATCGGTCGCTCCAGAAGACAGATCCATAACCACGTTCATTACACCAGACAGCAGGCGATTTCATTCTGCGCTATGCCTTTTGGGTTAAAATGCGCACCAGCTACCTTTCAAGCATTCATGGAAAACGTCCTTGACGGCTACATTGGAGAGTTCGCGCTGGCCTACCTCGTCGATGTTGTCATCTGGTCAGAAACATGGGAGGACCACATCTGCCGTCTTTCCCTTGTGCTTGAATGATTAGCTACTAACAGACTGACCTGCGCAAATCAAAAGTACCATTTCGGCAAAGATTACATCAAATTTTTAGGACATCTAGTAGACGGGGAAGGCAGCAGGCCAAAACCAGAACAAATGGATTTGATCAATAGTCAAGCAGCTCCACGAACTCGCAAACAATTGTGCAAATTTTTGGACTTGTAAACTGGCTCCAAGATTTCATTCAGGACTTTGCTATTGTCACAGCACCTCTCACAAGTTTATTGTCACCAGTGAAACCATTCAAATGGGAGCTAGAGCACCAGCAGTGCTTCGAACAAATCAAAGCCAGATTCTCTGCGTGCCAAAAACTGGCACGACATGACACGAGCAGACACCTATATCTGCAAACCGACGCTAGTGATAAAGGCCAAGGGAGCGTTATTATACCAGTACAGTGACAACAATGAACGATGTATCATCGACTTCAGTAGCACGAAGTTCGGCGCCGTGGAACGTCGTAATGACGTGAACGAGCGGGAGTGTCTTGCCGTCTTCTGGTCAGTAAAGCGGTACCACCAATTCCTGGAGTACAAGAGATTCACTCTACGGACAGACAACCGTTGTTTGGCATGGCTCCATTCCATGCGCAAGGCACGGAGCAAGTTAACTCGTTGGGCACTGTTTCTACAGTCATTCGATTTCGAAGTACAACATGTACTTGGGGTCGAAAATGAGTTAGCCAACAGCCTATCACGATCTTCGCAGGACGTGTTCGCCCATGACGAAGAGGAATGGGACGAGATCAAGCTGCCAACAACGCATAACACTGGAGACGGTAATCGTGAGTGTAGCCGAATAACTGTACAAGACCATCTCACTCTTGAAACACTGAAGGACCGTGTTGTAGCTTCACAGCAACAATGCCCCATGTCACAACAAGTCGACAGATTTAGTAAGGGCGAGGTTCCGCATTGGCATGTGGTCGACGGGGTTCTACAGATAGAATGTCCGGCAGCCAACCCAGCCTGGAAGGTGTTCGTGCCAGAAGCAGAGCAGACCACAGTCCTGCAGTTCGCCCACGAGAGCCCTTGGATGGGGCACCCAGGCAGAACACAAACGCTAAACATTGTCAGACGTCACTTCCACTGGCCAGGAGCGGCACTACAGACTCGAAACTTCGTACGCGAGTGCCAGCCATGAAACTGCATTAAGAGCCGACGTGTAGATGGCCTCCAACAACAGCAGCCGAGGACACCCAGAATTCCCATGGATACTGTCACGTTAGATCTGATGCGTCCGTTCCGCGTGCCAAGGGAGGCAAATGCTTCATACTCGTCATAACAGACATGTACACACTGTGGGTCGAAGCCTTCGCCATTTCCAGGGGACAGGCACCCATCATCGCACGTAACCTAGAAAACGAGTTTTTCTCCAGATGGGGATACCCGCGGGTCCTGCTGACCGATAACGGAACTCAGTTTACAGGCAAACAGTGGCGCGAGTGTTGCTCTAGGTGGAACATACAACAGCACAAGACAGCCGCATACCATCCACGAGCGAACCCGACAGAGCGCAGGAACTAGGAGATTAAGGTACAGCTTCGATTCCGAATGTGTGGGCATCATGCGAGTTGGGTGGAACACCTCCCCGCTATACTTTACACCCTACACTCCCGAGTCAACGCGGCCACCGGATACTCCCCTGCAGAACTGCTCCAAAGACACTTTTTATGTCTACCAGGTGAACTGGCGTGCTTTCTGCATGCTGATGCAACCGAGGGAGAGGTAAGCTGTGAGCGACATCAACGACAATGACAGCGTCGGGACCAGGTGCAACAACAGCAGCAGAGGTACACAGCGCAATTATGCCCAAACACGGAAAGACCGCCACCGTTCATGCACACCCACAATCTGCGAGCAAAAGAGCTTTCTGTGCAGGACTGGCGCAGAAGTGGACTGGATATCACCTAGTAATGAGAGCTGCTGGCAACACATGCTACATCATTAGGGTGGGACGTTACACCCTTAAAGTTCATCGGAATTACCTATGCTTGGCGAGGGTGCGGCAAGCCGAACAGCAGCAAGAAGACAGCCCATGCGGGGAAACACCACCGAGCGATGCACAAGTGGGCGATCACACTGACGAAAACACTGAACCTGAAATGGAAACACCTCTCCCAGCAGAACCCGTTTCGCCTGACATACGGGATACTATAGAGGAACCGGCAGGGACACACTTCCCTCACTTGTCGACTTTCTTGCCCGCAGAGCCACCCTCGTCGACCCCAGTGGAGCTGACGAGCGAAGCAAACGGACCAGTTTAGAGTTGGTGACGGGAGTCCAATGACCGAGGTGGACCCCCATCCAGAAAGTGACCAGGCGGCCGACCCGGAGGGCTCTCCATCACCACGAAGGGCTGACTACAGAGGAGACCAACCAGTCTTCTGACAGTGCAACAGAGGGGAAAGGCAGCAGAGCCGCAGGCGACACTCCCGCCCTGCCTACCAACACCACGGACGATGAGGCCGATGCACACATCCTGAGCAGCCTACGTTCTGTCTTCACGTCGTTTTATTTTTACGTCGCTCTCGGATTAGGTTATGTGATGCTGGACATGAACAGTGAAAATGTCTTGCATGGTTTTCGAAATGTGGATATATGTCTTCATTACTAAACAAGCTGTGGTGATGTTTATAAGGCAAGAATAAAAATCTCGCCTAGCATTCTTTTATATAAAAAAATGTGTCGTGAATTATTTACAGATTGTTTGGTGATTTGTAAAATGTAATTTTTCCAAAATGAGGTACAAAATAAAACCAGGAGGACTTTACAGTAACTTCAATCACACCAGAATATTTTAATACGATTGTTAGTCATGGCATGATAATTGCAATTAAATTTCGAAATATACTGTAATTGCACATGATGTAAATATTTTTATCAAGTTTTTATGTAATTTTTGTTTCCGTATGTCGTTAACACGTACGAAATTTTCACGCAGTATTGTTTTAATATATAGAACGTTGTTGTTTCTTATGATACCGACTGTACACAGTTTTGTCGGTTGGAAATAGTGCATCGGCACGATGCACAAGTTGAACCAATTAGAAGCTAGCAAAGCGCAATGATATTGCGTTATTTGTTTATTTCAGAACTCAACTTAGAGTGAACGGAGAATAGTAAAGACGACATCAACAAACATTTTGCCGTTAACGGCAATGTAAAATTTCACATGTATTTTAGAGTTTTATCGCATAGAAATACCGGTAACTTATAATGTTCTGAATTTGCAAATATTAAAAATAGTCTGAACTTGCCTTGTTGCCGTGTTAGTTAAGGATAAAAAGCTTTCATAGTATTATTTTTCAGGTGACAGTTGCAGTTGCTTCGTGTTCGGTAACTTCAACTTGAAAGATATATATATAATTTTTTCCTAACCTACCCTAATCTACTGTGTTATGGTGGAGGCCCGGGGAAGGAACAGGACTAAGTGCATCTCAGGGCTGAGCCCCATACGCCTACAAAGGAGAAGTTTCATGCAGAGGAGGCATGCATCGTGGCAGAGAGGGATTGGGCAGACATGGCCGCGATTGGGGCCATGTCTACCTCCCCAGGTGTGCCTATAGCTAAGCCACAATTTAAGAAGAGAGAGGGAAAAACTGGCATAGTACCTTAAAAACCCTCTCAACAGAATAGGAGTGTAACCACTCAGCAGTTACATGGATTAAAAATAAGAATGGCATTGGAAAAGTAGAAAGGTCCAGGTTATTAGTAGAGTTGTGAAGTAAGAGTGGGGCAGGGGCACAGGAACTGTATTTGTTTTCTTTATTTTCCTTTGATTTTCATTTGGGGAGGGCGCTGGTTTTAAGCAGAACACTGTGGGTTAGCACAATGCCCTGGTGGAGGACGAGGTACATATATACAGTATATAAATATGTTTGAAATATAACAAAATGTAAAAATTAAAGCAAATTGGTGTACATTAATTACAAACAAGTCGTCTACATTGTTTGCAGACTGGCACTAACAAAAAAATATCCAATGCCATATAGTAGTATTTTATAAAAGTACGAAATGAATCTTGTATTACTAAGAAAAATTTCTTTGTATTTTCATTAACCCTTTGGCGAGTGGTGATTATGGCATATCTGTATCACCCCTGGAGTGAGGTTTTTGGAAAACCCAAAATATTAACTAACACTATGATTTTACCAATTTTAAACTTTATAAGAAAAAAATAATAAATTAAGGATTTAAATTTTTTTCTACTACATCACAATCATCAGCCTAACTACAGCACCAACACACACACACACATATATATATAATTTTTCAGTGAAAATACAAAATTTATTTTAAAATCAAATTTTATGAAATGAAAGTATAAATTCAATAGACATAACATAAAATATATACAAAATTTTAAAAACCATTCAATTTTAGTAAAAAAAATATAAATTTTCTAAAGCTACATCTTATGACATGGAAGTGAAAATTCGATTGATGAAAAAGTTTTGTTACAGCAAAAACAACACTAGATTTCAATTCTGAGTGACTTGTTTGCTATGACTACCATTCAAAAAATTTTTACACTGTGGAAAGTGGTAAAGAATGGGTGTATACATAATTCAACTTCACATTCTACACACATCCACATTGTGGCTTTCCGCTTCGGATTTGTAGTAGAATGTTTACACACGTAGCACTGGCGTTGTGGCTTTCTTCTGGTTGCTGTTGGTGGCACAGGTGCAGGGAAGTGACTTGCTATGAGCCTCAATTGTGCTGTTGACAGATCAGATGAGCGACGTCCACCTTTGCTGGGTATCCATGGAGGGCTGTATTCTTCGAGCAGCTGTTGCACCAGATTCAACCTGAAGTCAATGAGTTTGGTCGTCTTGCCTGATTTGAAATCATAAATAATGTGTGTGTGCATTGTAAATAGTCAAGTCCAGTATGTGCAAGAATAGCTTCTTGTACCACTTCACTGATTTTCTGGTACTGTCAAGAAATTATATTTGCATATCAACTTTGTCCACCATTCCCATATTCCTGTTGTACTCGATCACAGATCGTGGTTTCTTTATTTTACTTCCTATTAGTCTGTCTATTTTGTCACTTTCAACAAACTCATTAGGAAATACAGTGTTTAGCATGCAGACATACTGCTTATCATGCCATTTCTCAGCTAGGATATTGTCTGTGTGAGCCACAACACACTCACCTTTTTTTCATTTTCTTTGGAAATTTAGGCATATATTTTCTGTTTTCGCGCACCATTCCACATGCTCCAGTATGTTGCTCAAGAAGAAACTGAAATAATTTGGGACTGGAATACCAGTTGTCAGTAAAAATTGTGTGCCCAAATATGGTTCGAGAAGTGTAGCAACAATAGAACCAGAAATTCCAAGATCAGCTATTTTGTCAATGTTTGTCTGAGCACCTGTGTACACAATAAACTCCAACACAAAATCTGTTTTACAAAGTACAAACAATTTTACTCCAAACCTATGACGTTTGTAGGGCACATATTGCTTGAAGACCAAGTGACCTTTCCAAACCATAATAATTTCGCATGTTCGCATGTTTGATTATAACTTTTGTAGTAAATTGTCAATGTATATTTATGTAATAGATTCAAAAATAAGTTATGTATGCTATTTATAACGTCAGTGAAAAAGGCAGGCAAATAAAACACATGATTCCCAAATATGACATTTGCATACAAAAAACACAATCCCACATCATTTAATATTTTTAACTGCCAAAACTTTCATAAACAGACAACACAAATTATATACGCAATCAATACTTCCATACATTTCTTTTGGTAGCTGAAACATACTTTTATTTCGCCTGATTCGCACAAAAACGAAAATCTTTAACACAAATACAAGCAAGCAAATAGTCAAACAGCTTTGTTGATGCAGTTTTTGCCCTCCACTTTGTTGTATGCAGTGCTGCGCTCCGGAGGAGGCGACGTCGCGAATATGTGTTTTTAAAAAACTAGTTAAGACCACGGTCGTAGAAGAACAGGTCTGGACCATGGTCGTAGAAGTACAGGTCTGGACACTCGCCTATCTACCAATGTATTTTGTTTGCCCCCTTCTTGTTTGGTTGTAGTTCGTCAAGTTACCGAGAATATTGTGTTTTATTGGCGCTTCAGTTAGGGCGGTAGGATCCAAACTCCGCCCACTTTTTTCCATTGTTAAATTTATTAAGAAAATAAAGATTGCTGGAGCCTTTTCTTAAATTTGTGAGCGAAGGAAGTATTTCGTAAATTGATAAAAAATATGTTCTGATAAATTGAAAGGAAGTAGGCGGAGTTTGAGTACGACCACCCTAACTGAAGCGCCAATATAACACAATATTCTCGGTAACTTAGTGAACTACAGGCAAACAACAAGGGGGTCAAGTTTCCAGGCGAATGTCCAGGCCTGTTCTTCTATGGCCGAGGTCTGGACACTGGCCTATCTACCAATGTATTGTGCTTGACCCCCTTGTTGTTTGGCTGTAGTTCGTCAAGTTACCGAGAATGTCGTACTTTTTGGCGTTGTAATCCAGGTAGTTGGTCAAGTTTTCAGGCGAGTGTCCAGACCTGTTCTTTTACGACCGTGGTTAAGAAATATTTTATGTTGTAATCTTTAGCATAATTTATATTTAGGTCACCATGTATTATTATTTTGTTTTTACCCTTATTCCATGCTCTTTGTACGATTACTTCTAGCTGTTTAAATAAAATGTTAATATTGCTATTTGGTGTTCTATAAATGTTTATAACAATATACTTGAAGTCATCTAATTTTAATTCTATTGCAGAACATTCAATATCTTTTTCAACACTTAGGCCGGTATTCCTAAATGTTTGTATAAGGGTTTAGGTGCAGCATATGTCATGCCTAGGCCTCATCGGTATTCCTACACGTTTGTGTAAGGGTTTAGGTTCAGGACATTGCTTATTCCGGACTAATCTGTGACTTTTCCTTGTCCTAATATAATTATGCATGCACAGTACACTTACTCCTACAGACGGATACACACATTACAACGTATTTTACCGCTTGTTGGACGAATATAGTTTTAATAATAAAAGAGAAAACAAAAACATTCTAATAATACAAAAAATGAAAGTTTATGGCAGCAGGAATACTAAATAATCACCCACTAGCATTTTAAAACCCCAAATAAGCCAAGATAGACAAATTTGTGGTTCTAAAAGCATCGCAATATATGTATATTTTTTTCGGATGTTATAATAAAAGTGATTGAATAGCAGCCGACTCCCCCCCCCCCCCA